>VXBA01004367.1:737780-824053 GCA_013399895.1 Serilophus lunatus | reverse complement strand
CCATCTTTGGCAGCACCTATGTCTGTGAGCAGACTTTTTCCCGAATGAAACATCTGAAATCTCCAATCAGATCCATACTAACTGATGAACACTTGCATCACTTGCTACGACTAGGAGTGACAAATATGGAACCTCACATTGACCATCTCATTAGCCAAAAGCAGGCCCATAGTTCACATTGAAATATTATTTGGTTTTGTTGATTACAATTGTTCTTAATTTTAAATATGACATTCTTTTCCCTGTTTTTTGTGCAGTACTACAAATAAAATGTGTGCAGTGTGCATAGGAATTCGTTCATTTTTTTCCAAACTGTGGTCTGGCCCCCGACAGTGTCTGAGGGACAGTGAACCGGCCCCCTGCTTAAAAAGTTTGAGGACCCCTGGTTTAGACAATCAACATTCCTTATAAATATTTCACAGACTCCAGTGTATCTTAACATACAATATTTTGAGAGACTTTGGCATTGAGTCCTTGTATTCTGTGTTAGTTTTGGGCATATGCTCTGGGATTGTGTATAATTTTTCATTTTGTCAGATCTTAGAGTCCAGCCTTGCCAAGAATAACTTTTGCCAGCAATTTACTCTTTCAGTGCTTTTTTATCTGGGGCTAACTTCCTCAGACTGGTAATTGTTGTAAATGCCATTGAGCCTCCTAATGCTATTCCAGCAAGTATTCCTTCCACTGTTTTTGCTTGGAGCAATAGGCGCAATGTTGATTTTAATGTAGCTATTTAAAAAAAGAAAACAAACAAAACGCTTGAGGGTAGGTTTTCTGAAGGACTCTGTTCTCCTCTGCCCTGGCAATGGAAATGCTGTCCTCAATAGCTTCCCTTGCTTCCCATGACAGCTGTCAGCAGTGCTGGGATTCTGCTAGTCATGTATTTGTTTGTGCCCTGGAGACAACTCACTCTCTATTCACAAAAACTAAAGAACCACTGTATTGTTGAGTTGTCTGCAAGTGAATTTTCAGTACCTGATAGTGAACGCGGTTAAAATTGAGGGTACAGAATAACATTTTAGAGTATGAGCCCATGGCAATGTAAGCCTATGCTGTCCCACTCTGTTGCCCTTCGCAGTGTGTTACTGTGTTTGTGCTGTAACTAGCCCTGGTACATCTGTGAAGTGGGTTGTTTTAGGAGTCAATTCAGCCAAAATGCTAGCTTGTAGGATTCCTTTATGATCAGGTCTGATGTGGCTCATGGTCATCTGAATGCTGGAAAAGAGGGGATAGAACTCGAGGGAGGTCAAATGGACCTATGCACTGTGATTGTGTTGGCCTAGCCTGGCACAGGATTACATCTTCAAAACTCCTTAAGCCTTGGTAGGTGCCTAACAACCAAGATTTGAGATGGCAAGTCTGGGCTTTTGGGAGATGTCTGGAAAGTTAAGAATATATTCTGAGTCTGCTGCTTCCTTGTTTTGATGCAGTATTGCTCTCGACGTTGTTGGCATGGTAGCTGGATTTCCATGTTCAGAATGGCTGTGACCCAATAATCTATATGTGGAAAATATGTGACCAACAAAAGAGAAAATTACTAGGAATAAGTGCAGAATTTAATTTTGCCCTCTCTAGTCAAAGTGAACCTTCTGTCTTTCATCCACCACAGAGGACTGCGTGGTTGCTCACATTATTGCCAAATAATGAACTGACAGTACTCAAATACCAAAATCATTAGGTCTACGCAAGTGGAAGGTAGAGATTTTCTCCCTGCTGTTAATGTTTCTGCATTCTGCCTTATAAAGTTTCCTCACAATAGTTTCTGAATATAAAATCCCTGCTGTTTCACTTCAGTATGTATTTTTAGACCAGTCAATAGTGCTACACTTGAGGAGTAACTAGATGCTAGGAAGTCATGGCTTTACCAGGGAGACATAACAGTATTAGCCAAAGTCTAGACTGTCCTTCTAGAAGGCTGAGCACTGCTCCTGTCATCTGAAAGAATGCCAGTAGGTAATGTGTTTAATAGCCATGGCACTATTAGTTTTAAACCTAAGCAAGTTACAGATGTGACCTTCTAACTCCTGAACTACAAATAGAAGTTGTTTTTTATGAGGAAAAGCTTTGTGGGCTTGTTGGCATTTCCCCCCCTTTTTTTTCTTGGCTTTCTGTTTTCTATGCTAGAGTAAGGTGTCAGGCTTTTCATGCTAATTCTGCCTTTATTTTACAGGATTTTCTGTGGTATCCAGAAGTTAATGGCTCTATGAGGCAACGTATCAAATCTTGGACTGAGGTTTGTCTTAAGAGATTTGAGATTTGATGACTAAGTAGTGAAAAGGAGGTGTTTTCCGGTCTCTGTGTTTCTGGGTATCTCCTGATCTCCCAAGGATGATTTCACTTGGGCCAGAAAAAACCCAAAGCAAAACATAAAAACCCTACTTCCTAGGGGCAGGTTAATTTCATCCTACTAAGAATGGAAAGCATTTCAGTCTGATATAATGTTTCACTCCCTCTGTCTCTGCAACAGCTCTGCTTTAACGTGACTAAATATTTTCATGCTTTGTCCATTCCAACTTGAGATATACTATGATTCTATGATTTTATATTTATTTTGAGAGTTTCAGACTGAAGGACAAAGATAATTTACTAAGTCAAGATTGTCTTGATTTTTATTTGTTTTGAATATTTCCCTCTGCTAGCATACTGTGTTTCACTTTTCATTTATGATGCAGGTTGTTATGTTATACTGTATGTAATTCTGATAGCAAGTAACACGTTTAGAGACTAGCAACTAAATTTTTCTTGTTTCTTCCTTTCTTGACCTTTAAATATCCTGGAGTTATTTAGTAGTAGCCCCCAGTGATTCTTTTGCTACCCTATTGGTCATTCTTGCACAACACCTTCCACCGGGATAGTTCAAGTTACCATTTGATTTTGTGTGATTACTACTAAAAATGAGAGGTGCTAAACCTTGCTGTGCCAGGGCAAAACTCGTACTGAGGTGGACAGGACTATTTCCTTGTGCTCTTCTGTTTGAGTGTCTGTGCTGGTCCTTGTCCTCGATAGAACTGTCACTTCTCAGTCGGTACAACAGATGTTTGACCACGATGACAGAGACTGAGATAAAAAGTAATTAAGTAGTGTGATCTAGAGTTTAGTTGACCTTAGAAGAAGTTTAAATAGCTTTTAAAGAGAACTAACACTTCTAAATCGATAATGTTTGTAAGTGCTTATTGATACTTCATGCCTTTGCTGTTGTGTGAAAATTCTGATATCACTTCTCTGTAATATGTCTGCAGTCTAGTCTTTGTAACCATTAGCTGATGGGCAAGTGAGTTACAGTTCATTAAGATATGAGCCTTAATAGTAAGTATATTTTGCAAATATTTTAAAACTAATTATTTTTTACTTTCATGTCTTAGGGTTCTGTGGCAAAACCTCATATAATTGTAGTAGGAGCTGCCACGGTAAGTTCTGTATTTATGGGGCATTTTAATAATAGGATAACTTTAATGTTCTCAGGTTGGTTACAGGTTTAAGTTGCAAGTTATAATAAAAAGTCTGCTCTCAGTGAATTTGCTGTTACAACAAATAGTTTTAAAATATCAGGTGTATTTATTATAGCTGTGCAAGGTTCTGTACTATTGCTTTTTGTCAGCAATGCTGGTTAATAAGCATTGATTAACTTTAACCTAGCTAATAAAGAAGTTTAATAAAAAGCAGATTATTAATTTAAAAATTTAAATGAAAGTACTTGCATACTAACTAAGATGCATTTTTAATAAACTATTTTTAGTTCTACAATACTGGTTTTGAGCATGATCCAATCTGGAATGGGTTTCTTGACCACACATATTTCCTTTAGATTTATGTGGGTAAAAATCTAAATTTTACATAAATATTTCAACAAACAAAGAGTTTCTCATTCCTGAATCTTGTTCCACTGGAGGGTTCCACCACTGCTTTGTGCTGCAGTGTCACAGAAAACAGGGCTGACAAGGATCAGAAGCGGTCTCCTAACCCATCAGATTTGCCACAAGGCATAATCACTTTATACTTGTGTTGCACTTTCCACGAGCTAACAAATTCTTTAAAACTTCCAGGGATGGAATTTAACAGCCTCTCCTAAGTATTCTATTCTAGTAGTTCCCTTGTACTGGGAATCCAGAGTCGAACAAATGCTCAGCTCATTATTTCCATGTTTAATATTCCTTACTTCCAAATATTTGGGAATTGGAATTTAAAAGGAATTAGCTGTTACATTTTCATACCAGCAGTTTTGTTTAGAGACAGTTCAGGCATTCTAACAATCCGGAAGCTTTCAGGCATGCCAATCTAGGGATGAATTCCCTCAATTTTAAAGGAAGGTCACATGCGTGTCAAGACCTTCACACAATTCCTGGGAGATCAGGAATTCTCTTTTTCCTTTAGGTGAACTTCTGTGTGTGAATGTTCTGTGGGATCCACATAAATATTTGAGCTTTAATAATCCTAGTAAGCCTAGAATATCTCTTCTCGGTCTGAGAACGTAACTTGTACTCCTCTCATTAGTCAAATTTCACACAGAAAATGCTGTTATATGCAGGAGGTCAGGTTGCAAAACTACAAGACTCTCAGCTAAATAATTCCCTTTACTCACATATAAAAAATTAGCCATAGCTTGTTGTCCTTTATGGACAGCAGGAAATACAAACCAACAATATGCATGTGAGACTCATTTTTTAACACCAGTATGTTTACACTAAACATTAATGGTGATATCTAGAGCTGGACAAAGATAAACATCCCCTATCTTAAGGAACTTGCAAAAAAAGAAATGATTTGAAAACCAGATGGATCATCAACCTCACCATGGCTGACCTGGTGTGGTAACCTGCCACTGGATTAAGCTGCTGTGTGCTGTTGGACTTGCCAGCATTTTGAAACTTCCTTTTGTGTTAGCTCTTGGTTTAGTCATGCTGCTTTGGTCTGGACATGTCTGTCTAAGATGTCAACTGCATAGCAGTTTATAAATAGAAGTAAAGTCTTACAAGCTGGAGAAACTCCAGCTCATACAAAACTCCGTTGCTTGCTTATTTTGGGTAAAGGAGCCACTCTGAAAATGTCACTACAGTGCCCTGCTTCTTAGTTCCTGACTTCCTGTTGGATGGAATATGCTGTTGTAACCATCTCTTAAATACCGTAGGTGTTTCACAAGTAAAGATTTAGCTACGAGGAAAAATTGCCGTGAGTTCTCAGAGCAGCTGCATGTTAGTTGGTTTCATGAAATATTTATATTCAGTAATATTCTCACGAAGTGTATTAATTAGTGTACTTGCTTTACATCAATTTTTTTATGTAGATGTTTAGAAATTACTACAAGTTCACTACATTCAGGCTAATTGTTTGGGGTTTTTTTTTCATTTTTTTGCTAAATCAGTATTGTTTCGCTAATACTTAAAAAATGCTAAATCCATTTTTCCTACAGTGCAGGAAGTTGTTTTCAGAAGTCAAGAAGAATTTTTGTGTGGCTATAGCATTCTCCCAGTCATGTCATTTAGAAGATTAAACCACAAATCAAAATGGCTCTTTTTTTTATTTTTATTTTTTTTTTATTCCCTGGGGATATCTGCAAAACAGATGGAAATACTGGAACTTGATATCACCATGAAGTTTTCTTTGCACACATCTTTTTGCTGTTGTCAGTTTTCCTAGAATAGAATTGACCAAATTGAACGTGATTTTTACAGAAAGAGACTGCCTCTGCTACTTTATTGTTGATTAAAGTCAGGAGACTTTGAATTAAAATGTCTTGTGTAATTTAATTTATGAAAAGACAAATACATGCTAAGTTGAATGTTGTATAATCTGCATTTAAATGACCTTTTTGAATCTAGCTGTCTGTCTAAATAACTGCTTAGTCCAAAAGACATTTTTCAGCACTTTTGAATAGAAAACTACAGAAAAATAGCTACTTGCAGAGGAAGGGAATCAGTTAATTAAGAGTCCTTAGTCACACAGGTTCTGAATCTATTTCTTTATTTCTCCAGTGGTCTATCAAGATTCACAATGGCAGCAATGAAGCCCTTGCACAATATAAAATCAATATCACTTCAATTGCACCTCTTTTGGAAAAATTAGCAAAAAGTAGTGATGTTTACTGGGTCTTACAAGGTAAAGTAATGAACAGTAGGTAACAATTTGTACCACCGCTGTCTGTTGAATCATACCTTGGCGGATATGGAAAACTTACTGCTTACGTGCAGATTTACTTGCAGTATGTTGATCGAATTTTGGTCTGGCTTTTCTTGCAGTCTTGCTAATATCTAACTAGCTGCTACAAGTGATGAAGATTTCAAAGGTCTCTTGGGAAAATGTTTTGCCTTACAAACTCTTAATTCTTCGTTAGCTTACTCTCAGACTCAGTGTGCCGAGGCTGTTCTCCCAGTGCTGTGCTCTGTACATGCCTCCTGGGAGTCAAGGACACAAGCACATGAAGCAGCAGTATTCCCGGGATTTTGTTCTATTAAATTTTTAAATTGCATAAATAATAGGAGAGGCTCAACAAGTGCATCCTGTGTGTGTGTCTAGAATGAAGAGACATACTCCTGAGAATACAGAGAATTTAAGTGTCTAGAATGAAACTTGCTTCTGTACACTGAGATCAGAAATCATGATTAACAATGAGTCAGTTTGATTTTTGCCATGGCACCAAGCATAGATTCTTTTGCTTTTCTTCAATAAAACTAAATTATGTCCCTGACACTGAACAATGAGCTCGTAAGTAGGCTTCTGGTTTCCCTGCCATAGAACACAACATTTTAGATTTTCATTACTTCAGTTAGAAACACAGGCACCTTTTGAGCCGTGATAGCAATATACCCAGCAGCAATATACCCTTGCAGTCACATCCACGTTCCTATGAAAGATGGTTCTAGAAGGAAGTCTGAATCAACAAATTAATCTTCTCACATTCCTTTTAAAACCATGTTTACAACAGAAGCAGTTAGCTCTCAGACACGTTCCACCATTCTGTTGCTAAAGATCCAGTCCATTTGAATAATCTCTGAGCTCCTTAATGGAACAAGTGAGAGGAGGAGCAGTCTGTACACAGAGCTGTCTAGACATTGATTGTCCAAAAGTAAGAACGAGGTAGCTAAAGTAAATATACTTGCATCTCATAGAGTACATCATGTCAGCAGCTTTTTACAGCAACCTACTGATATCCAACTGACCTTTTGATCAAGAACCCCATATAGCTTTAGTGTTAAACTTTACATAATTTCTGAAGCCTGTAGGGTATTACGTTGCCAATTTTTCTGTAAAACTGAGATTCTGCTATCAGTTAAACTGGAATCAACAGAAGCAAGTGGAATATGTTTATGGACTGACTTAGAGAGACAAGGAGCCTTTTTTTACACAGAAACTAGATGGTTTGAGAGAATTATTATTTTTTCTCCCATATATCTATTCTGCTGCTTGTTTTCTATCCCCTTTCCTTTGGAGGCATTTTTTGGGGGATTCCATTACTGAGAGATGGCATAAGCAGCTCTGCACCCCAGCATTATATGCTTTTCATAGGTTTGAAGAGATTAAACAGGCATTCATTCTGGCCAGAGCCTTCTAATATGTGCATGACTGGGGAATGGTGATGGGAACAGTTCACCATAAAGAACTCCACTAGCTTATTAATTGCTGTACATTTTTCTACACAATTAAACAATTGTGACCACCTAAACGAAAGTAGCCTATACAACTTGAGCTTATCAAATGTCTTTGACAAGCAGAAGATAATTGTGCACATTTTTTGTCATTTCATCAGATCCTGTTTATGAAGATATGCTGAGTGAAAGTCGGAAAATGATCACTAATGAGAAAATAGATGCTTATAATGAAGCAGCTGTTCGTATTCTGAACAGCAGCTCCCGAAATTCCAAAGCTAAAGTTAAAGTCTTCAGTGTATCAAAACTGATAGCACAAGAAACTATCATGAAGTCTGCAGATGGTCTGCATCTCCCGGAATCAAGCAGAGATACAGTAAGTGTTTTTATCACTGGTCAACATTAAAAAGCAGTAATAGTAAAACAAGACTTGAAGTGCATGTTGTGAAATGGCAGACACTATGAATGTCATGAAGACTGCATTCATCAGGAAATTTTGTTCAGAAGTCCCAGCAGGAGGGAGTGCAGTCAGTTTTACGGGAATTCTGAAAAAACAATAACAAACATATTAGTGTGTAGCTATTTTAAAATACTGTTAACTCCACTAAATCTTCTAGATCCTGCGTGCAAAGTTCATGCCTTCATGTGCAGGAATGAGTTAAGGTGATAATGACTTGTAAAGCAGTGCTAAGAAGTAAGTCTTAAATTTTCTCCTCTGTGTCTAAAAAATTTTGTTTGGTAAGGGGGATGAAGAAGATAAGACTTCCTGATGTAATGCCTCTGAATTTATCACCAGTATGTATATGGTGCAGTGAGCCCCTCTGAGTGTTGTTAGTCTGCTCTTAGGAAAGAGCTCTCCCATCGTGTCACTTTTGTTTGCACTCGTTTGCAGATTTCAGTTGTTTTAAGTACTTGATGAACTAAATGTTGTCTTACCAGGGGTTTCAATCTCATTGTCATGTTTTAGAGACTTTTATTGCTGTGCCCCTTTAGGACCAAGTTTCTGAGTGGTTTTTGACTTGTAGTCCATTTAGCTCTTTATGCCTGTTTTTACAGCCAGTAGAGAAATCACTCCTGTTCTAAGATTAGGAGCCTTTGCTTACCTTTAGATGCTCAAGTTTTTTTTGTTTGGAAGAGGTGTTTTGACTGGACTATTGAGTGCAACTGGGTATATGGTGGAACTGCGAGATTTTATCTTAGCAATGAGAAAGGAAAATTGCGTATATTTTATGTCAGTGCATGGTCTAGAAGAAAATTTCTTATGGAAATGTTAACTTTTTTATTAGGGACTAACTAACAAAAATGGTTATTTTTTGACAGAACGCGATGATTCTTATGAACGTCTACTGCAATAAAATAACGAAGCCCATTGACGGCTCCTGCTGCCAGCCTCAGCCTCCTCTCACTCTGATACAGAAGATAGCCTTCTGTTTTTTTACTTTGTCCATTATTGGATATTTAATTATCAGTTTAATTCATCGGAATAATTATCGGAAGAACAAACCATGCACTGATTTGGAAAGTGGAGAGGAGAAGAAACCTGCCATCAGCACGCCTCATGTTTCTACTTTAGAGATGCTTTTACACTCCTTTTGCAAACTTGGTCTAATCATGACCTATTTTTATCTATGTGACAGAGCAAATCTTTTCATGAAGGAAAATAAATTTTACACACATTCATCTTTCTTCATACCAATCGTCTATATCTTGGTTTTGGGGGTATTTTATACTGAAAATACCAAAGAGGTAATGATCATGTTAACACTGGCATATAATGTTGTTTTCTAATTTGTGTGTAAATAACCAATTGCTAAGCAAGTGAATTTTTCAAAGTCGGTTATACTGAGTTGCAAAAATGCCTCTCATGCAATATAATGCTTGCATGGAATTGGATGCAAAAGCCTTTTGAAACCATATGGATGTGAGCACTTTAGCCGTTCTCACACTGTCAAATTGAAAGTGAGCAAAGCTCAGCTCTAAGAGAGTGTAGATCATCTTAAAATCAGGTAGATGTGTATCCACTAGCCAGAAGACTTCTGCAGTTGAGAATCCATTTACCCATAAGGTGGTATACTGTTTTGAACTTTTTCTCCTCATTTTGTAGATGTTCCTTGTTCTTTCTGGAATAGCGACACTCTTGTTTTGTTTTGCATTAGACTAAAGTGTTAAATAGAGAACAGACTGATGAATGGAAGGGCTGGATGCAACTTGTTATTTTGGTTTATCATATCTCTGGAGCAAGCACTGTAAGTGATTTCAGTTTTTTTATTTGTGTGTTTGTTTGGCTTTCTTTAGTAGGAATTCAATTTGTATGTATGTTACTTCAAAAGAAAGATAGTGGAAATGTGCATTAGAATTGAATTCCTGTAGCTTTAAGCATGGTATTAGCAGAAATAGTTTTTCTCTCCATAATTGATAAAAGCATTATTTATATACATTACTTGACCAGTGAAAAAATGTACTTGTTTCCTCCATGTGGAATATTACATTATATTATTTTTAATTGCTAGGAACATTCTTTTTTTATGTTCTGAACTTGAAACTGATGAAGATGAGCTTTCAGAGAACCCTTCTTAAGTCATTCTTAACTAAGAGTATGGAAAGTGTAGAGCAATAAACAGAAGAAATTGATTTTAATATCAGAGAGTTTAGGGCACCAGAAGATCTCAGAAAGAAACAGGGAAATGAACATAAAGTTTCTTTCGTTAGTTAAATCTGATTTACTACAGTGCAGAAAAAGCATAAAATAGGGGGAGGGGGGCTGGGGAAGGAAAGCCAAAAGCATTTATGTGGCCATTTGTAAAAGGTACTTATTTTTCTCAACAGTTTTTGCCTGTGTACATGCACATTCGAGTTCTGGTTGCTGCGTACCTGTTCCAAACAGGTTATGGGCACTTCTCGTACTTTTGGATAAAAGGGGACTTTGGTGTGTACAGAGTGTGTCAGGTAAAAATACCTGCTTAGTGTTTTTATAAAGAAATTTGTTCAGATAACAAAATATCCAAAAAATACCCACCCTCTCTAAATAATATGATATCAGGTCAGTTAACCAAGGTTTGCACATTAAAAATGCGTGTTGTGTCTGTGTAATCTGATCTGTTTAATACAAACTTAAAGCATATAAGTGATACTTACAATGAAAAAAACATAAGTACCTACACTCTAAAACATCAAGACAAATATTTTCTAATAAATGGCAATGGACATTCCATTGCAGTAGCAATTTACAACATGTAGTAATATTTAAGTAGTGATCCAGGCAGGCTTCCAAAGGCAGTCTGTTGGAGCCTGTGTTTATTAGGAAAGAAAACTAGTTTTCACACCATAACGATACTGGGGAACATCCCTGGGTTTGTGGCTTCCCTCCTAGGTAAAGGAAGCATGTGCTGTAGCAGTTTAAATTTTTAATTTTTTTAGTATATATCTTTTGTTGCTGTTAAGTGTTGCATTGTCACGTAACTCAGGTCATTGTGCTTATTAAATGTATGTCTATAGCCTAATTGCAGTGCTGATAATGGCATTACCCTCGCTTTAACTGAGCTAGCCCAGGTAGCTATGGGAGTGAAAACAGAGAGACATTAACAGCATCCAGCAACTGGAATACTTGGTCCTCAGCCTGGGAAATAGTCAGGTCTGGTTAACCTTATTTTCATTGCAATCTCTACCCAAGTAGGCTAGTGTAGGACATGTCCAGAACCATGTAATTAGCCTGCAGTCTTACATTGCAGTGTTGATGTTCCTTGAGATACTTAACCATGTTTCAACTAAAATATGATCAGCATATGAGATGTAAAATACATAGATATTTTGGTATAGTGCTAAAGAAACATGTCCCCCACATCTCAGAGCTTACATATCCTCTGAGATATATATATCCAGTTTATACATCCTCTGTCTTCTCTCCTCTGACATCCTCCAGGTTTTATTTCGTCTCAATTTCCTGGTTGTGGTCCTGTGCATAGTGATGGACAGACCTTACCAGTTCTATTACTTTGTGCCATTAGTCACTGTCTGGTTTATGATCATTTATGCCACCTTAGCTATATGGCCTCAGATTGTCCAGAAGAAAGCAAATGGTAAGATTTTTTTTTATTTCTGCTATAAAACATTTCCATGTTGCCACAATGATAATCATACAGAAAATGGCATTGTTAGTAGGTCTGAGTTTCTGCAGTACAGTCAAAAAATGTTAAACAGCTGTTCACAGAACTAGAGTTTGTCATAGATTATGTCAGTGGAAAAATATTAACAGGTGATAACTGTCTCTAGTTAAAGTCAGAGTACTTTTTAATAGGTTTTGATCATTAGAAATGTGTTTTATCAAGAATTGAAGTATTAATTGGGTGCAGATTAAAACCATAGGTTTCATTGTCTGTGCTCACCAAGACTGTCTTGTCATGTGCCAGTGGGTACAGTGTGAACAGGGAGTATTTAGACTTTCCTGTTCTGCATTGCCATTGTGTATCTTCCGTCTTGAGCAGCAATTGTGTCACATCTGGCCAAATAAGAACTTGGAGTTTGTTATCTCAGTACCTTAGATTAATGAGCTGTCAGAAGTATGTCTTGTGATACAAGTATTTTAAATAAAAATTGAAGTGAAATCCCAGTTTACTTTTATGCGTTGCTTTTTATTGAAAAGCTGTCATCACGTCATAAATGCATATTATTTAATTCACCTAAATTAGAACTAAAACCTTAAAAGTCTTAAATCCTTTTTCCATATTGATGGAGGAACATCCCCTTTTTATGTTCTGCAGATATGAAGATGAAACATACCAAATATATACTAGGAATAGATGTTCAAAATACACCTAAAGAATAGTTTTACAAGATATTGTAAAGACAAATAGTTTCAACTTTATTATTAACTGTATTAATTTATTTACATTCACTTAGAGTAACAACTTTCTGTGCAGGGTGTTGGGGAAAGTAGAAGTTTTAAAATAGTGTTTCTGTTTGAACATCCAAGTTCTCATCTTTCAGTTTGTGTGTTCCTGTTGTAGACACGAAGCTTAATTTAGGATTTATAGGTTGTTGATTGCTGTGAATGTATATTTTAATTGCTTAAAATACAATTTAATTGTAGATAGTAATAAAATATTGCTGGCAATATTTTAACATCTGTTTAAGAGTGGCAGTTATTTTTTAACGTGTCCTGGGTTTTGCTATTGAAAAATTAATGACAGTATAATCATTGATTTGTTTCTTCCTCAGGGAACTGCCTATGGCACTTTGGTTTACTGCTGAAACTGGTTTGCTTACTGACATGTATATATTTTCTGTCATATTCTCAGGTTTGTAAGTCTTGACTATTTTTATCTTTAATGACTTAAGAATATATTATTACCTCTCTCTGCTTTTTAATGTGCTCATAACTTGTATATTTGTTCCAGTATCATAAATACAGAATAAATAATGAAAAAAGAGAAGTTTTTGGTATCTTTTCGTATCTGAACTGTAGTGGATACTGGAAAAAACTCACAGTTCTGTATCTTATTTATTGATTTGTTATCTTGATGTGTTTTCTGTCTACTACTACTACAGATGTAATAAATGCAGATGCCTTTTGGGGTGGGGTTTTTTGGATGTGCTGAAATTTCCTGAGTTTTGCCAGCATATGGTGATACATGTGGTGATATGGTGATAATGAAGATCTGTGTTTCATACAGATGTAGTGTTGTCTTTGATACCTCATCAAAAGACCAGTTCTCAGGCTAAATTAGCAACTCACTGCATGTTGTAAGTATAGCTGACAGAAATCAGGGCAGAGTTTGTCACTCTAGGATCTTACAGTGGGGTAAAAGAAGGTTTTTAAAAAAGGTTTCTTTGGTTGGTTTTTTTCTTGGTCTTTTTTTGTGGGGAAAGACCTCTAAAGAACCCTGTTATTTTGCTAATATTAAAGACAGTATGTTGATTTACATTTGGTAAATACAGTTGACATCAGTATTAATGCTTTTGCCATGTTTATCTTTTACAGGGTACATTTGAGAAGATATTTTCATTTTGGCCATTGTCCAAGTGTTTTGAACTGAATGGGAATGTTTATGAATGGTGGTTTAGGTGGAAGCTGGATCGCTATGTATGTAACATTTGCATAAATTTACAGTGGGTTTTTAAGTGTATTTTTTAATTTGAGGTGATGGAGTGGTGGGAAGGGGAATGTTGTTTCCCTTTCCTCCAGAGAAAACAGGAGTTTGCCCCAGTGTTTAATAAAAGACTAAATTGGATTTGTCTTAGTTCTGCAAATGTCTGTCAAAGCCTTGCTTAAAAGATGAAGGTTGATTTATTTGCTTTTGAATTTAAAAAATAAAGTCATAAAGTGTCCTAGATTTGTCTTTTCTCAAAAATTTTATTGTGAAAACAGCTGCAGCACTTCAGGCTGTTGAAATACAAGGCAAATTACTGAGATAGCTTTTTTAAAGTTGTATCAATTAAGGATATATTTCTTTTGAGGTTATCTTTAAAACATTAAAATCAGGGTCTTGATCGTCAAAACAGACTATTCTTGCACGTATTTTTAAAATTGTTTTGTAGTAAAAAAGTGCTTTTTTTTTTCCTGTTCCTGACCCTACAGTGTGGGGAAACAGAAGGGGGAGATACTGGGTTGGGTGTTTTTGCATTATTGGTGAAGGTCAGTGCAGTTTCTAAGATGGGAGCATTTATCTGTTTAACTTGCCCTTAACGGGACCACTCACCTGCTTCTCCCTCTGGAGCTCTTCATTAAGTGAGATTTGGGGAGCACACCACTGTCACGGCCTGGGCTGCCCCCATCAGCAGCACACAGAGCTTTGTTGCTGTGAACTGTATGTTCTCTGTGGTGCCACTGGAGAGGAAGGCTCAAAACAAATACAGAAGAGAAGCACTACATGGACCTGAGACAGCCCCATGTTGGCAGCTAATGAGAACTTGGCATAAGATCGCAAAACAGTCTGTTGATGAATTGTGTCTGTGAGATAGAGAAGCACTTGTCCTGCTTCTTGAATGTTTTCACCTGCCAACTTGGGAGAATGCCAGAGATTTCCCCAGAGAAAGATTTTTTCAATGCTGGCATAGATTGCAGAGAGAACAGTAGCTACTTGAAAGCTTCTTGAAATTTCATTGTCTTTAATGCTTTCTGAAGCATTAGTAGAAGTTCTTTTGTAGTTTTTGAGTTCAGTTAAAAATGAAGTTTATGACAGCGTACTGTAGAAAGTCTGGTTTGCTTCAGTAAATCTGGGAAAGGACCTTTTGAAACATAGCTTTATAAATAGTTTATCTTATAGCATTTCTATTAAGAGTTTGTATCTTAAGTACTTGTAAAAGCCATGAAATATTCATTGCATTCTGTTTGTCTTTTACAGGTGGTTTTTCATGGGATGCTGTTTGCTTTTATTTATCTGGCGTTGCAGAAACGTCAGATGATATCAGAAGGAAAAGGAGATCCTCTTTTCTCCAACAGAGTTTCAAATGTTTTATTATTTATTTCAATTGTGTCCTTTTTGGTATGTACCTACTAGAACGTAATATAGGTTTATATATTATAGGTTTGTAAATGTCTAAAGATTAGCTTTTCTGAAGTTCTTCTTTAGAAAATACATTGGCTTAAAAAATCAAATCTTGATCTGGAGATACTTCAGTTCTGTTTTTCTGTACAGCCCTACCTCTCTACTCACTAAAATATTTCTCTGTTCAGTCAACTGTAGATGAAAATACCATTGCTCTTTCAGTTCATTGCAGAGGTTATAAGAAAATTGGATCACAAAAATAACATGGTAGATAATTCAGCACTTATCTCCACTCTTGATTGCTTGTCTATTTGTGTTGAAAAAATGGTACGAGTAAGTATAGTATTCACCAGCTGCAAGGAACTTGAGAGAAACACAAAACCAAAACTAAGCCAAATATAGGGTTTTTTCCAACTGGTGTCCAACATCTTAGTGAACCAACTACCACTAAAGCAATTCAAAACTCTTGTTTAATTTTTAAATGTTGCATATAATTGCTATACAGACTGATTTTTTTGTGTCTTTTAGACCTACTCTATTTGGGCTAGTAGCTGTAAAAACAAGACAGAGTGTAATGAGCTACATCCTTCTGTTTCTGTGGTGCAGGTAATTATAATTTTGGTCCTTTTCAGTACAGTGATAGAATCTGGTCTGTTCTTATTTGGTATTTTTTAAAAAAATGCTTTTAAATATATTTGTGGCTTAGTGTGGAATGTCAGTTATTGCGCTTCATTCTTGTGTCTGAAATTGAAAATCGTTTAACAACATTGCTCAGTTCTTCATTGCCTTTAAAGCACTGAAATGGCACACTATGACTGTGCTTTTCATTAACCTGGGTGGTCCCTAGTGTAGGTTTCGTATGCACCGTTTCTGTCCAAACCCAACTTTTGACTATTTGCATAGCAGTGGAAAAGAAGAAAGCTGTAGGAAAGCACAAGTGTTGGGGAGGTATTAATGTAGAAAGCAACTTATGGGACCCTGTAGTCACTTTCAAGCAGAGAGGAGGTGAGCCACAGAGGCATGCATGTGGTTTTCTTAAATTTAGACTTTCCTCTTGGTGTGTCCCCTGCCTCACCAGCTGCCAGATTCTGTGCCTTGTTCTCAAGTTTCTCTTGCTTGCTTGAAGGGCAGCAAGTGTGACTTCATCTTTTAATACTAATTTGTCCAGCTTGACACCCTGTCTTTGAAAATCGAGGGTTAACTCAGATTTGTGGCCACCTTCCTTTTATGCTGGCATACAGTTAACATGTTTTGTGACCATGCCTGGTAACCATATAGTAACACCTGTTAACATCAAGGCCATGATTCTACTGGAGATGTAAATGGGACCTGCTATGCTGTAAGAATATTACTTAGTATGCTCTAAGAATATTCTCAATTTCAGTGCCTACTTTGTTAAATATAAACGGCACGGATTTTTGTTTGGTTTATAAATATATTAGATATTACAGAAATTTTAATGCATGATGCCGTTCATTTAAGGCAGTGAATGTGAATAAACGTTTCATGTGTTTGTAACTGGCTTGTCATCCCCAGTCACTTTTTTTGTTTTACTTATTTAAAAAAAGATTTTAGCCTTCATCCTCATCAGGAACATTCCTGGATATGTCCGATCTGTCTATAGCTCATTCTTTGCCTGGTTTGGCAAAATTTCTTTAGAGGTAAGTAGAATTGAAACTTAGAAATGTAAGGTGGTTTTATGATCTACATTGTAATATAACACATAAACAGTGAAAACATTTATTGGCTTACTCGATACCGTGCTGTTGTGTTTGACCTGTCTTAGCATTATTGTTTCTGTTACACTTAAAAATCACAGCTGAAATAGGAGTCTCACAAGTAGCAAACTTAATTCTTGGGCTGTTTTGGGTGATGGGGTGATTTAAGGTTGTGAGAGTGGGGATTTAATGCTAGAGTATGGTGTGGGGTGTGTGCAGTTGAATCACGAATTATAAGTACACTTAGAAATGTGTTTGCCCTAGAAAGCTTCTTGTGAATAATAAACAAATGTAACTTTATAAACAAAACTCTTCTTAATACAAAGGTTATCATGTTCCATTGAGTGTATATTTTGAAAATTGGAATTATCTTGCTTCCCATTTTATTTGCTGTTTAGTGATATTAAATTTTATTGTATTACTAATTTATAGGAGAAACTCGTTGTACTACAGTACATGATCTCATGATTTTTTTAAAGGATTGCATTTCACTCTTCCAATTCCTGATGAATTTTAAGGTGCTGGTCAACTCCAGGGACCTGTGCATTCATCAGTACTTGAAGCATTATCTCTTATTTGCAGGCATGTTAATTCAGACCCTCACCAGCGAGGCAGTAACTGAGCAGAGGGGGATTCCTCGGAGC
This sequence comes from Serilophus lunatus, assembly GCA_013399895.1. Taxonomy (NCBI): domain Eukaryota; kingdom Metazoa; phylum Chordata; class Aves; order Passeriformes; family Eurylaimidae; genus Serilophus; species Serilophus lunatus. The sequence goes on along the minus strand of VXBA01004367.1, from coordinate 806,627 downwards.
CTGCTTTGGTTGAGGGCCAAGCAAACCCATTTCACTGTGTTCTAACAACCTCCCAGTTTTGTCTTACACCAAGGACCTGTGGAAAACAGCTTCTGACTGAAGCAGAATTGTGTCAGTTGATGCAATAGTCATAATTATATTTTTAGATAAGTAAAAATACTGATATATAAGACTAAACACATTCTTTTTTCTTTTAGCTTTTCATTTGCCAATACCATATTTGGCTGGCAGCAGACACAAAGGGGATCTTGGTGCTCATTCCCGGATATCCAATGTTTAATGTTCTTGTCAGCACTTTTATATTTGTGTGTGTGGCACATGAAATTTCTCAGATCACTAATGATCTAGCACAGATTGTGGTTCCTAAAGATAACTCAACTCTGCTGAAAAGGTTGCTATGCATAGCTGGATTTTTTTCTGGACTACACTTCTTCTCAGCAATGCAAGATCAGTCAAGGCATTAACTTGGAAACTTTCTTCGGGTTTACTTTGTGTCTGCCTGAACAAAAATTCTCAACTGGAGGTACAAGAAAGACATTTAAATTAAGCGTGTGGAAAATGTATATAACGCCAAGTGTACATATTTTGTGTGAAAATGGCCTTCTCAAATAATCTGAGAAACAAGAGTGCACTGTACAGAATTGCATGTGAACATGAGTCTTTTCTACTGGATGTATGTTTCTGTTTACATATTATTTCAACGTGACACAAAGAAGTGAAGTGGTTTAGCAATATTATCATGGGCATATCACGGAATGAAGCTGACACTGGGTGAGCCGGATGAGGAGTGGGTGTTGTGAGCACGTGGGACACACCACCGTCCTTCTCAGCAAGGAACAAAACCCAGCAAACTTGTGATCCTTCCTAATGGTCGCCTTTAGCTGCTGTCAAACCAGGGCATTTTTCTGAACAAAAGGGGAATTTTTTGTTTAGAAATTAGTATTTTGGATGGAAATAGTACGTGTTATATGACACCCTTTAAATGTGGAAATTAAAAGGAACCATCAGTTCAGTGATTGAAGATTACATACAAGTTTACATAATATATTATAGGTGATTTTTTAAAGAAATTTAAATGTTTTCAGCAAATATGGTGAATTATGAAAGTTTTTATGAAGAGAATTTGATTTTTTTTCCCTAAAACTGTTCAGTTATTCATAAACTTTTCCACTAATTCATTTAACTGTGTGTACTTCTCCATACAATCCCCATGAACAAACAGATGAATAATTTTCAGAGACTAAGTTTGAGATGGAGAATTGTTGGAAGACCTTTTCAGCCGAAATCCCATCATATCCACTCCATTAGATCTTGAGAAAAAGGGAGAATAGGGTGATCATTGAACCTCTTCCTGAGTTTGTGGCTGCTCTTGAACTAGGGAACTGATGCCATATTCTATCCTGTAAAGGATGCAAGTCAAGGATGTAAGTCAGTCTGTTGGTATCATGAGGAGGAGGACTGAGTGGTCATCTTTGTTGTATGCAGGTGGTTGAGTCTCAGAATTACAAGTGACATGAGATGGGAGCTGTTTGGAGGAAACTTTTTTCCCATCCTTTTTAGCAATGCCCGACCTTTTTCTAAATATTTTCCTTTAGAAAAAAAACTAAAAGTGAAAGAAACAGTCCTTCAGTGTGGCAGTGACACGCTGTTGTTTACATTTTACTTATCAGTGAAGTTTTGGACATTTCTTTCTGTTTGTAGATTTGATTCAAGTAGTAGTTCGACCTCTAGTTGCCTTTTCATTTTTCTCCTGATTTTTAGCAGTCAAAAACACAAGCACCATATTATTTTCCAAGCATGTGTGCAATTGTGTATGATTATAAACAACATGAGTCCATTTGTACCATATGCATTGTCACGTGTATGTTTTTCATCTTACCCCAGGTAAAACACTGAATTCAAACTTCCAGCCGTGAACAAAAAATTTCTGAGAACGGTTTCAACTTTTTTTGTTGTGATGAAATTTTCTTTTAAAGAATGACCAGTCATCTATCATAAAAAACCTAAAAAGAAATCATTCACTTGCCCCAAATTCAGCAGTTTTACTAAGCTCTCCAGCTACTTTAAGGCTATTGGAAAGATACTCATCTGTTTGTTCTGAGTGTGCATCACTCTCAATGTTTGGGAAATGAGCCTCCTCCATGAATACATGTGAGTGACTGAAGGAAAGGGTGTAGGCGAGCACCATAGACAGGGATAGCATACATACCCTTCATCTCTGCCAGTATTTTGAGCAACAGAGAACTGTGAGTTTGAGGGATAATTTTTGTTTTGTTCTTCACAACTTAAGTATTGTAGATATAATTCTATTTATCTGTTGTACAGACTTGTTAAAAGATTTATTTTTAATGTTTGAAATAATGCACTTGTTTACTATTACTGTATGTGGGATAAATATATTTTCTTTTCAGGTTATGTAAAAATATGAAGTAATTTAAACATTAAATAAATGTGCTGTGGATGCTTATTTTTGTAATGGGAGCAGCATCAATTAAGTAAAAACTTTTTATTGCTTGACTTGAGCTGCACTTTGGTTCGCTGCTGAGCCTGCCTGAAGTCACAGATGAGTATTGCAGTTTCTCCAGAGCACTGTACTTCTGGCTGCTCTTACTTCAAATGAGGGACAGGTATTCACGGTATCACAAATTATGGCAGATGCAATGCAAGAAGAAAGATTATTGGAGGTGGGATGAAGTACTTAGCGCCATGATTTAGATTATGAGCTGGTGTTCGGTAATAGGTTGGATTCAATTATCTCAGTGGTCTTTTCCAACCTTGTTAATTGTGTGATTCTGCAGTAAATCACAGTCCTTGCTGTGGTGAAATTATGGCTCCAGTAGCCAAAACCTCCCTGGAGCTCAGGGTTCCCCAACAGAATTCCACAGTGAATGGAGATGTTGGATAGTTTTCCAGCCAGGTTACAAGGCAGGAATGCTGCAGCATTGCTCTGCAGAAAAGCAGAGGAACTGACTTGCCTTTTCTTTGGTCTGGCAACATGAAGAAACCAAACCCATGTTTAAGATTTGTTTGAGTTTAGCTTCTCCTTGGGCTACTTAAATCTCACACTAAATAGAAGAAGAGGCTCCTTAAGCAAAGGAGTCAGAGTGGTAGTGCCTATTCCCAGGGCTCTGTGTATGATCAGGGTATCTACCACGGGCACCTGAACAAGTGCTGCAGATTCTCTCCATCCTTTGCGGTTAGGACACCTGTTTAAGCATTGCCTCCCGTTAAACAAACCCTGCACAATCAGCTCCCCCCATTCTCAGACACTGCCCATCCAGTACGGTTTCAGTAATGTTAACAGCTGTAACGCAGTGTTGTTCAGGCACCATTTTATAAATTAACCAGACAACAACTTCATCACTTTGTGTTTTCCTATTTATTAGATTTACATTTCGTATATGTACAAGGATGGCTTTAGGGCTTTCTATTCAATTTGGTTGCAACTTAATCAATACAACATCAGTTCATACTGCCATCATACAACATTAAAAGAGGCTGTGAATTTACTGTCTTAACTGTTACTGATTCTTTAGCCACTAAGTGTCTTTATAAATCTATGTTTTCAAAGCAATTGTTTTAATAAGTAAAAATAAATAATTTGTTATTAAACTTATCTCAGATAAATGAAGCTTTCAATCATAAAATATGTCAGGTATACTTAATACCTGATTCCCCTACATCATCAGATTATTTTCAAAATAGGTGGAGCCTCCACTGCTACAAACTAATTCTTTATGAATGTACATAACAGCTTAAGACATTTCCTTAAATATATTGGCACTGTTACATTAATACAAATAAGGTGGGAACAGCTCAACTGGTAGTTCATTGATTGTCATGTCATCCTTTAGTTACCAGACAGTGTTGTGATCCAAACCCAATACTATTTACAAAGTTTAGTCTTACATTGCATCAAGAATCATTATTTAAAATCCATTCCATTCATTTCAGTTTTAAAACACTGACAGCTCATACATTTGAAAATAATATAAACTAATAAACCAAATGCTTATTGTACTCAGATTTTTTCACAGCTTGGGTAAAAGATGTAAATGTTTAATTTACTGTAAACCTCAGTTTGTAATTTTGTGATTCACTTTTCACTAATAACCATCCAAGCTGCAGGAAAGAAGAAGGGATTGAGGGGGATGTTTCTGAGGAGGCTGATTGACTGGTGAAGTCTCTTCCCTGGTACCTTTGGATGAGGTAGGAAGGTGTGATGGATGCCACTTTGAAAGTGAGTAGGAATGGCTCTTTATTCCAACTGTTTCCGAAACTGCCTATTTTTAAACTTGAATGCCCAAAGCTTGAGCTACCTTTCCCGGTCTAACAACCAGCAGCAGGATTCCTATGTTCTCTGGGCTGTGCTGAGCATTCAGGGCAGTTTTGCAAAGTGAGATCAAAGGTTTGACAATACCAGTATGTACCACACGCTGAGCTGCAATTTATAGACTTTGTTGCAGTAGCTACCATTTTGTGTTTCACAAAGTTTGTCTAAAAAACAGCTCAGGACTTGTTCTAACTATCAACTGAGATGCTGCATTCAAGTCTGAGCCTATAAACACATTGTTTGCTTAAAAATGAAAATGAAGTTAAGTTTTTGTTTGGCAGAACAGGGTCATAACTGTAAAAAGAAAAAAAAAGAAAAACATAAACCCAGAAATGACTACTTTGGTCTTTTTACAAACTAATGACCTCATTTTACAGATTCCTTTCATCCTCAGTCTTAAATTCCAAAATTACTCAAATTTCTCTTAGCAGAGACCTCAGAAACCTCAGCTAAGGAAATGTAGCCAGCATTTAGTAATTTTAAAGCAGACGCAGTTTTCTGCTTACAATGCAATGTCCTGATGAACATACAGCTTCTGAAAGAGAAAATATTACAGAAAAAAAGACAAAGTGTAAGTGCCACCTTAAAACAATACAATGCTTTGACGTAAAACCTCAAAAACTGTCGGTGAGAGCTGTTACAGCTGCAGACCCTGAAGATTCTGTCTTACACTGTATTTGAAGATTTAAAGAAGCATCAGAAATTCATTTAAAATCTGGTGAAAAGTGTCAGGAGAATAAATTATCACTGTCTATTGAAAAGTATTGAAACCTCAGTTCAGATCCTTTTAACAAAGTCTGTATTCTTAAGCTTTCAGCTGCATGGACAAATGCCTCTTGAAATAACCACCTCCCAGGAAAGTATGCCTCTAATCAACTCCTTTTAAGATGCAAAAATATAATCCATGGTTTATTAGATAGCTTGATCTCTCACAACTCTGTGCTCCAGAAAACAAGGAATGTGGAGAATGCAGGAAAAATTAACTGGATCAGGGATATCACAATATTTTTTGAAGAGTTAGTCCACGTGTACTGTAACACAATTAACCATTTTTTATTTGCAGAAATTAATTTCTGCCTACACTAGTTTGTAACAGTTTTCTCTAACATAATCAGATGAATGAATGGAAGATTTTAAATGTTTTATTGCTTACAAGTTTTTTAAGTAGGGTAAATCTCTGGTAAAAGAACAGAAATCTGGTTTTCATCAGGAGTAGTTTTATTTCTTTTTGTTTGGTGTTTTATTTCTTTTTTTTTTCTTTCAAAAATAACTTTGCTCATTATGTTTGATAATCTCCAAAAAATTAATGCCTAATAAATCTACAATACTATTTCTGAGCCTCATCATATTGCACAAGTTGTCGTGGTTACACACTACTGCTTTTCCTGTGCAAATATAAGGCAATAATCATCCCACTGAACAGTCTGAAATCCTTTGCAGTTTTGTTTTCCCTGTTAAAACTTTCAGGCGAGATCACAAGACAGAATAAAGCTTGGTATTTATTAATACATATATATATATATATATGAAAGATTATTTTCTGAATGTAACAAATATAAAAAGTTATCAGTGCTTACAAATTGTCAAAAATGTCCAAAGTACAAAAGGATACAGTACATTAGTTATATGGAAGTGATTGTACTCTCTGGCACTGAAAGCATTGTAACGCTGTGGGCATGCACAATATACACCAGGAAAACTCATGCATTAGCCAGAACGAATATGGAAGTAAGACAGTTTGCTGCCTTCTCTGATTACAAATTCATTGCTTCTGTTAGTTTTCTTTCCTCAGGAATACCATTTACCTGTAAATAAATGAGAATTTATGTAATACATGAGTGGCACATGAAGCTTCAACAACACTGAGCTGTCAATTGGGAGCACAGCACATAAATAGTGTTTCTTAGTCCTTTATCAACAACCACACTGGAGAAACACTGTGAGTACAACCTGGACTAAAAGATGACACACACACGACAGAGCTATGCTTGCTTTCTTCTAGGAAGGGAGAAGGCTGGGAAAAGATTGTTTAAATGGGAATTTATCTTCGAATTTATCTCCCTTCATAGGGAGACTGAAGCACAAAACAGAAAAGGCAGTACTAGGTGTACATGCAATATTTAGTCTTTTGCATTATACCCTATATACTTTTTCATTTAAGCATCTTAAACAGTCCTCATGAATTTTGCCTATTAACAGAGAGACAATTGTAAAATTTAATGTATCTTTTCATACTGGAGGGCAGTAGCAATTTTCATCCGCTAAATACAAATATTAGATGTCAGCGGTCACTTTTCACACAACTCTTTCCCAGTTAGCATTTAACTTTGTGAAACAGTCAAGCTATTAAGTGTCAGCTATTAAGTCTGCCTTTTAATATGGGATTAAAATAAAACCATTTCTTATTGGGGATTCAGATAGTTCCTGAAGAGGACAGTAGTTATCAGCCATGGTCTGCTCTTCAAATTACCAAGTATGGTCTAATGACGATTTAAAATAGAAATTTCTTATGTCAATAATTTCTTATTCATAGTATGTTAATAATCCTGAATATATTTACAGGAATATTCTGTAAGAAAGGAAGAAAATTAAACAATGAATATCCAGTTATATAGTTTTTTTTGGCCTTAGGTGTTTTATTCTTGAAAATTTCTTAATTGACAGATGAATAAAATCAATTGCCTAATTTATATTCATGCTTCTAAAAAACTGCCTGAATTTTGTTTCAAATCACAATTTTCTAAAAATCCAACCATCTGACAACAGGGGTCATAGATATCCTTTAGAAGATAAACTGCAAGAGGCACATGCCATCATGTCATGGAAGTGCTTGCAGGGTCACCTGCACATCTGAGTTACAAAGCAAGGAGTCATTACACACTAAGAGAAGGGGAGGAAACACTGTCCCAAATACATTCCACCATCCGCCCCCCTGGATTTCTGACAACTTGTCACAGGCAATGTCTGTGATGAATATGAAAGAACAGTTGTATTCTACAAAAATAATGTGCTACAGAAAATGCAGACACGGGAGGATTTTAGAAGGTCTATTTTTAGGGCAGTTTTTCAGTGTGACTAAAAAGTGACAAACCCACGCTAACTTCTATTTGATACCTTTTCCCACATTCCTCTCTGCTGTCACCATACAGTATTATTGCCAGGTGATTTTTCATCTTTTTTACTGCAAGACAGACTGGAATTCTTATAACAAAACAGTTATAGCAGAAGAGCGGCACTGTGTGGCATTTTTATTCTGCCTTCTAAATGCCTGCAGTAGTCAGTGTGAAGAGCTGTGCTAAATGTCAACCCAAACCAGTGCTGGAGGCTTTGGATCACGGCTTCGACTGCCAGGGTCACGTCCTATTTCCAGCATATATACAACAAAGCACACAAATAGCAAAGCTAGCAGAACTACAGTCAGACTTTTTATATCTGTGTTTTTAATTTCCAGATAGCAAAAGAACCCACATGGGCAGAAAAATCCATTATATACTTGCCTCAAATCTTTGAAATGTTGTCATACGAAATTCTCCTTTAATCCCCGAAAGCAGTAATGAAGAAGAAGGATTTTCAATGAAAAGAAAGAGTTGCTTACATAACTCCCAAGTTAAAAGAAATCTTCTGCTTGGAGCTGTAGTTTCCATATTATGTTCAATACATATGTACCTTTCTAGTGATTTGCTTAAATACCTCTCTGAATATTTAAAAGTCGTATTTTGGCCTCTACTTTTTCCCTGTGTGATCATTACCCCCTTTCACATGGCTATGGCTGTAGCTTTTTCTCAGACCTGAGGTGCTAAGTAGAGAGAAGAGTTAGCCTTAGTCTGATGAATCATTCCTGACCTCAATCAGTGCGTGAGCATTTGTGAAAAGATACAAAAGTGATGACTATGACATGGGAAACCTGAAGCATGGATATGTGGCTCACTACAGATTCCCCAGTATCAACTCTTTATGCCTAGTAATAGCAATAAAGAACTCCTTCAGAGCTTCACTTGTGCTGGTGGGAATTAGAAATTTGCATTGCCTATGAAGTATTAGAGAATCCAAACCATCTAAGCACATTTGGAATCTGGCTGTAGCTTCATGCTGTAACAGAATATTATTTATATGAGGTTTCTAAATTAGCTGTACCCAATTCCAGTGTCTCATGCAGAGTCTCAATGTAGCATTTCTCCCACTTGTTCAATTAATCCCATCCCAAAATTTTCACTGATGTATCAAAACAAAAAATCTGGAATGACAATGCTTGAATACTTCACAATATTTAAAAATTATTTCCACTGTCCATACATTGCATACATTTTGACTAGTGATTCCTCCACACTGGTCACTTAATGGTTACAAGTATTTTCTGAGCACTGACCTGCACTCTGCTGCTGTGGAATCTGAGTCTGATGTGGCAGGTTCCTATAAAAAACCATGTAATATTTTTAATCCCTCCATACAAAGTATGAAGTGTATTATGATGAAAGCTCAGTGTTTACACTTCATGTTTTTGCTTAAGAAGCAATAATCTATTTTCATTATGCAAATTCAATTGTCAAAAGGTTAGCCAAGTCCATGAAACAATGAAAATTAGTATTCAAGTAGCTCCTATTATTTCACTTGTCAACTAGGTTCAAACGCTCAGACCTGATGAAATGCCAGAGGTAAAGGGTCACCATGGGTTTCTGATGTTAAGCACAGTTTGGTTTCCATAACTTTGGTTTCCATGAATACAGCCAAGGTGACAGCATTTGCCACTTACTTACTGACTGTGGCACGAATTAACTGTCAGCCAGTCCTATGGGTCAGACCAGTTTACTTATCAGGGCAAAGTTACATTTTTGTGCCCTGCTTAAGTGTCTGTTTTAACACCTACCAGATATTAAGGTGCTTTTATAGAAAGGAATTTAGAGTTGGAACATAGGTGAAGCAGATAAATACTCTATGTACAACTCAAGAAAGCCTTTGGTACAGGATTTGGCACCCCACTCATAAAAAAATGCTACTCTGAATAGAGAAGCTGTAAAAGACAGGACAGAGCACTTTGCACCAGTTGTACAAGGAATAATTTATACGGCTGTACTTTCTGGAGAATTTAGCTTTGGGACAGGGAGAAGAAAACATGGAACTACATTATGGAAGGAATTCAGGGCAAGCATGTGTAAATTAGGGCCAAGTCAGTGCTGCCACTGAATCAGTACGACTGAGGCCATGCAGGCCTGCCAGTGGAGGAGCTGCCAGCTAAACATGGTGTTACAGCACAGCACTGAAAAATGCCGGACACTTCTGAGACCCCTGCCTCCGACCTGCTCAGCCCCAGGCACCTCCACCAAAACTCACCAGAAATGCCTTTTTGCTACAGCACCACAGAGTTGTCTAAACTAGGACATGTGCAAAGCATTGGGTGGGTCTTTCTCAGTAGCCTCATTAAGTTACTGATAAAGAACTCTTAAGGAACAGGAAAAAGTGCTTTTCTGCTTTCTTTCTCAGAGAGTGACAACAATGGAAACAGATGAGAGCTCTGAGCACTTTCCTTGGCAAGTCTGTATTTATTATCTGTGTAATGGAATATGTTCTTCTGCTCAACATCAACATTTCAAACACAAACTATGTGTGACAGGTACATGACTAACCACTCACAAAGTCTGGATTTTCTGGTATGAAACTACCGCCAACCTAGTGATAGTTTTATACCAGATGCTGTTTGAGAGACAGGGTGTCTAAAGTAGAGGTTATAATTGATTCCTCTGTCAAAAGCAGTTTTTCTCCAAAATATTCAAAAATCTAACTGTTCCCTGCAAATTTTCTTGCCAAGCCCACAGACTGAAAGCCAGCCATTTAATTCTACAACAGAAAGCCTTTCTTTCTGCTGGGAATGCAAACATCAGAGCAATCCTGAACTACAGAGTCATTACTGAAACCTCCATAATAAACACACTTCAGATGACAAGCACTGGAAGCTATAGTTAAATTGTGCAACACAGTGAGTATTAAGAAATAAAATCTGAGCACTTACTGCTGTGTTTGCATCAGTGGCATGCTGGTGTTGTCGTAGCTGTCTGTGTGAAGGGGTGGGACAATCTCCCCAGTCACGGGGTGAAACACGGGGAGCGTTGACAGAGGCCACGCGATCTCTCTGTTCTTAGACATGTCACGAAGCTCTTTGGTTGATTTCTGTATAGCACTGTGGTGGACCAACTGGATGCTATGTCAAAAGGAAATAAAAAATGAATATATATATATATATTAAGTGCTCTACCAAAACGGATAGATTTTTACAATTATTATTATTGTTCTTAAAAATACAAGGTCTTTGATGCATGCTACAGACCCTGTAGTGCAGCAGTTACAGTAAACCTTTACATAGTCAAATAAATAAGTATTGGATTTATTTCGTTTTTAAGGCAGCAATTATTCCATTAGATTTTTCTGTCTGAATAGATATTTTTTATAAGATCCAAGATGGTGCAATTTATGCCTGATGTTCCATTTATTTGCTGCAGTTAAAATGAATGGTTTGGTTAACTCCTGAATCTTGTGATAAATTCATAAAAGCTCATAAATGAATTTTAAAACACTCCATAGTATAGGCACTGGATGCCTTCCAGGATATTTCTTCTCCTGTTCACTGCCTTTAAGAGACAGGCTGGGAAGTCCAATAACCAGGAGTATGAATTGCATATTAACATATTTATTCTAACAGCACTATTTTATTTTGAATTAACAGTCATTAATTTCAAACCCTTTTTATTCTGGTCTTCTATCCTTGCCAAGACTCTGATTTAAAAGCAGCTTTCACATTTATGAATTAAACCATGGTTTAGAGAGAATGACAGAAGATTATGACACACATGTATGAAGCATGACAAGCTACTGAGAATGAAAATTAAATGGTAAAAGAAAAATAACAGGAAAGAAGACACTTACTCTGGTGTTTGCATGTTTCTCTTTTCCCTAAAAACAAAACAAAATTTATGAATTAAATAATAGCATTGATAGTTGGAACATTAAATCTATCTGAAGATGAAAATAGTACATGATGGAGAAATGCTGACAAGGTTATTGCTAAATGCAACTTGGCAGCATTTGCAGTGGGGTTTATGGTGAGGCCTTGATGAACGCACGTAGAGAGATGTGACAATGGTGACAGACACACACACAGACACACACAGGGAAATGAAAATGCAGGTTAAAGAACAAGCTTCTGGCTAAAATAAATTCTGTGACAAAATGAAATTGTAGTTTGTGTAAGAAATGGCAGAAATCACGTTACTTGCTGCTTTCCTTTTATGTATTTTTCTTTTATACAATGTCTAAATTCAGTTAATCTCCTCAACCAGGTTTATGTTATTAAAGTTAGCATTTTAGAAATTACTTAATATCCTCCTGAACCAATGATCCTTTATTAGCATTTTATTTCCTGGGGGCATTTTGGAGACTTGTGCAGACGTGGAGATTTTGAGGAGTTTTGTGTGCATGTTGAGTATTTTAACCCTTTCAGCTAGAACAACTAAAGGCCCTATAGTATCACTCACTTGGAAATTAGTGCATGTGCTTAGGTGAGAAATAGTTCAGTATTTCAGGCAGATACCTTTTGGCCTGTTTTAAATGTTTATAATGAACTGAATGGAATTTTCCAGCAAATAGTCTTCTATGCATTATAATCTTAGAAAAATCCACAGTTACTTATTAGTGTGTTAAAGTACTCACACTCCTTCCCGTCGGCAGCACATGATATAGGCAAGAATTAGAAAAAGCACCAGTGCTATTGCCGAGGGCACTGCCAGTGTAATTAGGAAATCCGAGTAATAGTCTCTGCTTTTCAGTGTGTCAGAAGGTGGCTTGTATTCCCCACCATCAGGTAATATTCCCTCTCCACGAATCACTTCCTGGAAGGTGGAAACTTGTTTTGTATTGTCAACCTGATACCCAGGAGGGAAAAAAAAAAGAAGAAAAAAAAGATGATTAAATAACAAAGTAACAGAATGCAAAGACAGGCAGTATTTAACCAACCATAAAGTCTAAAAAGATCCATATTACATGTTTGACAAATTCTGTACAATTTCATCCAATCACTGTTTTTCAAACAATAGAACCTTACATTTTATGAAAGCTTCTGACTAATGTGTTAGCAATGTTATAATATCCCTATATTTTGTGCCTACCAGAGATACCATGGTTTTTACAGATCAATTTTAGGTATACCTCACACAAACAATATCTGGGTAAAAATTCAGTGAACATCTTTAGTGCAAACTAATTATTTGATGCTGATTGCTTTTTGATTAACTAATCCATTTCTTACTAGTCTTCCTAAAAAACAATACTTCCCTCTCTTGTAAAAGTGTGGCAGAGATGAAGGGTTACATACCTATGACTTTCTTCCTCCTCCTTCTCCTTCATCTTAAGCTTCACAACCAGTTCTCAAAACAGCAAGAGGCATCAACTGAGCTGCCAAGGACTGAGCAGCTCATTGTCTCCCTCCCACACACAAAACAGGAAGCACCTCAATATGGGATGTGCATTTAGTTCATCAAAGTTTCAAGGTTGTTTTTTATTTTTTAATTCAACTAACGTCCACAAGGCTGCATTCCTGGTCACAAGTATTTTTTATTAATTTTTTTTTGTATCTGTGCCTCATTTTCCTAGAAATACAACCTTGGTTTGCTACTGAATTTCCTATTGGACTTCACTGCCTTTCCCAGATGGCTTCTTAAACTTTTGCCTCTGTTTTATTGTTATTTTCAGTTAGATATTACTGTCAAATTTTATCAGTGTTAGCTTTAGACTCTCTCCAGATCATTAATAAAAATAATATATATTTGAACATGTGCTTGAACTTTTGTCTGACTGCTCATGGAGAAAGCTTGCAGCTGATGGTCATTTCTTTACAATCTACATTTTAAGTCACAAATTGCCATATTACAATTTATACAATGGATGAACAGATTTTCATGGAGTGCCAGAAATATTGTTGAGCCCCAAATGCACCCATAAAAGACAATTTTCATAACAAATTAACTTATGTATTCTCCACTCATTAATTTTAGCTGTCTTTTATGGTTTTATGTTAAGTACACTGAGTTCTACCTGGCTGCTTAGCTGAATCTCAAACTCTAACAAACGCACAAAAAATATTTGTGTACTTACTGATGTGACCAACAGAAGCTCATGCACAGAGTGAGAACAAGCCATCAAAAAGTGGCATTAAGAGGAACCATTTATTTCGTTGTCCTTCTTTGCAGAATTTGAGACCCCAAACTTGAATTCAGTCTTTGATTGGGTGCTAACTGCCAACATCACTTTGTAAAAAGTGTGAAGAAGCGGATATGATGGCTGTATTTTCAATAACTTGTCTACATTGTGGCTATGGGAAATAGAGCTCAACTCTCTCCCAGCTGGGGAGAATTCCTGCCTTTTGGCTTGCCTTGTGAAAAAGCAGACTGTGATTAGATAGAGGGAAGCTTGGCTCCCTTTTCCCTTCAATGCCCCAGGTTACAGCAGCAATGCTGCTGGCAACAGTAAACACCCCTAAGACTGCTTAGATTCAGTTACTGTGGCACATCACCAAAACAAGTCCTGAATTCAAGAAGTTACAGGCTGCTGCAGAAAATTAACACTTGTCTGAGAGCCTGTTCCTGTTACACATCCCAGGGTGATCTCTGCTTTTCTCAAATCAGCATGTTAGTGCTGCTTCATGATTAGTTTATGAGCCACTGCTGCTAGCAGATGTTTTTTTCTGATGTACTCCTAACCAGCTGCTCTTCATTCTGCATGGGCACTGTTCTTGCATTAGTGCACTATCCCTCTGCTGCTCCTACCTACCTAATTTACCTAATTAGGTTGCCTACCTAAATAATTCTCTCATTACTTTCAGTTCTATAAGCCCTAGAGTTCTTTGGCCTTTCTTAGAATTCACTGCTAGTGAAAATAAATAGGGTGGTTTCACTGAGGCTCAACTCTAACAGAAGTTAGCCTACCTAGAAAAATCCTTTCACAACCTTAAAAGTGTCTGCTAGATGGAAAAAAAAGTCAGTTACAAAAAATAGGAACTGGCAAAGTTGTTTAGCCAGGCTGACAAAACTCTTTCCTGTACTTCTATAAACATCATTTTTATGAAATAATAAAATAACTCACCAGAGAGATTTTACACCAGTCAATATGGAATTGAGTACGAAATTTTTTATCACAGGTTATTACAGGCTCCATTTCTTGACTGCACCTCAGCTGATTCTGTGGGTTCTCCACTTCTCGTAAACAGGAAGAGAATGGAACATCTGCCCCCACCATCACATACACACTGCAGAAAGAGAGGAGTGGCAGACCAGCAGGATGTGTTACAAACCCCCAGAGGACAGCTGGACAATACTGCTGCTCACAGTAACATTCAGCCATACTTTAAAGAGTGAAATTACTTTTAAGTATACTTTTGTCTATCTAAGCATACAAATAACAGATTGAAATCAAAAGGATTTTTCTAGCTGCATATTACAACATATCCTTTTTTCCTTCATAATGCAAGTGTTTGCTTGATGTCAATTTCTATGAAGTCACAGAATTCTAAAAGTAGTTTTCTCATACAAGTTTATGAGCACTACTTTTGAAAATTGCATTAAAATAGTATAATTTTATCTTAAGGAAATCATAGTATTTTTTAAGAGTTTCTTCTCATGTTTTCAAATTAAATTCACAAAGACTAGTTATTTCTAAAGCTAATACTAATATGAATCTGACAAACCCCCAGCTTCTCCTAAGATTCCAAATTGTAGCTGTGCACTGCCAACAAAATTTGCTTCATAATACTGAAAGCTGAACGAAAACCTAATACTTCATTTAGCATTACCACACTTAAGAACTACTACCCTAATTATATTATACATTGTCATATCTAGATATACAGAATGCTGCTGGAAAATAGAGTCTGCTGCACTAGGTAATAATGTATCACAGGACCCTGAAACAGAAAGAAGGTCCTGTTTGCCATTTGATATATTAGGCATTATCTAACTAAATATTTGAAGCGTAACCACTTGTATCAAGTAGCTCTGCTATTACTCTTTTTAGTATAGTAGTCACTTTCCTTTTCTAAATGTACTCAAAAACTTCAGATACACGAAAGTGCCCTGAAAAACAGTATTTTCTGCACACATATCATACTTTGAGCCTCCAGCCCTTTCTTAGATATTGACACTAAAATATGTAAAATTATCTAAAAATAACTAGGCATCTTTATTTGTGCCAGACAAAAGCACTATCACAACCATACTGAATTCTTATTAGTTTACAAGTACAATATTTCAGAATAGAATTTATGGTTACAAATCACAACTGGAATTAGTACATTCCTGCAGTTTACACTCAATAACCTGAGCTTCCCAGACACCTCAGCTTATGATTTTCAGAAGATGCTCTTGAATCACATAACTAACTCAAATGACTACTCAGAAGTAAAACTGGAATTACAAAATAAGCATATTTACTACCAACTCAGGAATTTATTAGGATTCCGTGGATGTAACATCAATATATAGGGGCTGTCACTTGTTGTAATGGTATCTAACACAATAAACCCATATTATAACTAGGGCTCAGAACATCAGTAAACTTTTCATATCTAATTCTAAAATATAAAACAGTAATTGCAAAGTTTCTAGAAAACCTGAGAAAATATGATGTTTTTCAATAAGGAAAAAAGGGTAATGCAAAAATATGAGACTGAGACAGAGGTACTTACCCCTCTTTCATGTCATTAATAGGAAGTGGGACTCTCCCTCCCCTGTCGAGGGCTGAAGTAATGTTTATAGCATTCAAGCGTTCTGGCTGCCATACATTTTTCACTGCTCCCAGGAAGTCACCAAGAACTTCACTTGCTAACATCTCCTCCACATTCATATTCCTTATGAAAAATTCAGCTTGATACGGTAAAGGAAAATCTAGTTGTGATGAAAGAGTGTTGCATTAAACAAAGGCTCCATAACAAAATACCTGAAGTAATAAATAAGGTAATACTACCTTAAGATTGATACAGCTTTCTAAAAATCTTGTATTTGAATTAGCTCATTTTGAACCCAAGATATTAAAATTCAATAGTATCATTAGCTGTTACTTGAGCTGAAAACCTTCATTTATTTATAAATCAACTGGGAGATGAAGAAGGCTGGAGGAAAAGAGTGTCAGCTGGTAAAACTTCATTCAATAGATAAAATTACAGTCATGCTAATTTGGGGGTCAAAACTGATTTGCAGCAACAATGGATTCCGGTCTCCAACACTCCAGAAAATAAACAGGTAAATATGATAAAAAGAACTAATTTTAAGAATGAAATGTCCGTATATGCCACAACCTGTTGTTTTCTGAATCTGCCTGCACAACTGATCTTTGCATAAGGCACATGCAGAACTAAGAAAACTAAACAACAAGCAGAGAGGGAAATCCTTTGTGTAGGGTCCATTCAAAAAGACAGGGAGGAATTTAAAATTAAAATCAGTTTAATTAAAAACAAAAAAGCAAACTTTTCTTTTATGAGTGAGGAAAAATAGTCCTGTGCAACAGAAACAATCTGGATTAGAACAACAAAACTAATGAAAGCAGGAAAAATTCTCTTACTTCTCCCTTGTGCCCCTGCATTTGGCTTGAGCACCAGACAACTATTTGACATTATTCTTTATCTTGAAAAGCAGGAGCCCATAAAAGGGTTTTGCTTATTCAGTTCAAAACACAATGAGCTATATTCTGTACATACCTTCTGCTGACATTATATTAATGATCAAATTATGTCTTGCTGTCTCAAAGGTACGCCTGTTATACGCAGTGATCTGGAGTGAAAAAGATATGATTGCAAAACAACATGGAAGAATGAAAATTAGGTAAATGAAATATCAGAGAAAATTAAATTGATCGTTTAGAAATAATGATCACCTTTTATATGCTTTGCCTCTTTATTTTGCAATGTATGAACATTCATTTGCTAATATAAAATAAATTTTGAAAGGTAAGGTCAATTTATTTCATGCAGCACTACCTTCAAGTTAGGATACTGGAATTTTTTTGACCAGTATATACCCAAATACAATTATTCAAGGGATGTATGAGAAAATAATACATTTTGGTCATGATAGTCATGTTTTGCCATGCACGTTTATTCTTTCTTTTCTTTTTTCTTTAAGAACAAACACAAGGAAACATTTCCCTGTCCAGCCTCCAACCCCACTCCACCAACACTGTAAGACCTACATTCATTGATAGCTCCTAGGGAACTAAAATAGGTGGACATTTTTTTAAACAGGAAAAAGTGTTGTGATCGCAGCAATTCTCATCTCTCTGGGACTGGGGTTTAGTTTTAGCTCAAGCCCCACTGAAGTCATACTCCATGAATGAATTCACAAACATTGCTCCTACACAAGTAGTTTTTAAAAAAGTCCTGGAATCTGTAGCTGTATGGAAAGTGACAACTAGGAGGTAGATGCAACATTCATGACTTTTATATTTGGAAACCTACACCTTCATTATTAAAATATGCAAAGATACCAATTTTAAAGTTTAAATATCTGGGATACCTGAAACGGGTGCAAGTGTTTACTTCTCAGTGGTGGCTGTACTCCAGAGTTGTACAATGATTAAGTGCTTGTTCGTAAGAAACACAGAATGAGGCTGAGATACCTTGGGATTTTTTTCTTACGTTTTTGGAGATATTAGTCTGGCTGTGTAACCTGAATTATAAGCTTTCTTGAGAGGCCTTTTCCTGGATGTTTACATTCTTCCCTAATGAGTGTAGCAAGACAAAATACAGGCCCAGAACTCCTGGGCCTGCTTTGAGGGGGGGCAGATTCGAAGTGGGTGCAGGGAACTCTAAGGATTGGGCTTGGGTACTTTGGGGACACAGGTGTTACATGAACTTTGGTTGGGTAGCTTAGTAGGTGGATAGTTTTGAAGGTTATAAATATAAGGGGATAACTGTTTTTCTCTCTCTTGAATGGCAGACCAACTCACAGTAAAAAGCTGCACTTTCTTTTCACCTCTATTAATTTGTGTTGTGGTTTTTTTATTCCCATCTGATTCCAGGCATCAGCTGGTTATCAGTATAATTATGTATTATTTTTCTCTAACTTTCTTCTTCCCTGAAAAGTGATAAATCTTTTATGAAACAAATTGAAACACACTCATTTTCTCTCTAATATTAAGGCTTTATTTTACTCGTTTCAGGGACAAAGGAGAGGCAGAGGAGTGGCAGTAGTGACAGAACTATGTTGCTTTTCAGCAAACACAGCTACAAAGTATTATGGCATTGACTGTTTAACAAACCAAAGTAACAGATGTTGCACTTGTTTGAATGAAAAGGAAAAATGCTGTGGAGTAGGTTCTGTAGGTTCACTTAAGTGGAAAGGGAAAAGTTTACCCAACACAATTAGATCTTCTGCAATTTCATTATAAAATTTACAGAAAATATATTTCTGAGATTTCTCCAATCCTCAATTCTGGTATTTTTCAAAGGGTTCTTTCAACAGCAGTTGAAACATTAGAAAACCCCACCCCCTGTTTGTACAAGCTCTGTACAGCAGCATGACTGTACCCCCTCTGAGCCTGCACTCCAGCAGTGAGAGCCGCCAGTGTGGCCCATGCCACAGCACCAAGGAATGATGAAGAGTGATGTAGCAGAGATTGGCCCTGTCCTCAATATTCCTTCAAACACAAACTGTCTTTGCACAGCTTTCAAAGAGCTTGAGCTCAAGAATGTCACCTGCTGTACTGCAGTGCTGTGCACAATGTTAGGCTCTGCTAATCATGAGGTCCCCACCAATTAATTGACCTACCCATGACATCCCCTCTGGACACGATGGGAGATATATTCAGGTCAGGAATATGCAACCACTCAGATGGCTCTAGGAAGTGGAACAAATGCCATCTGCCCTTCTCACACACCACAGAATTAATTCAAAAGCTACATCCAAGATTGGGACTGCCAGGAATTCATTTGTATGCTAGGCAGGATTGAGTTCAAATATAGGCTTGGGATCGTGCTTAGAATGGAAGACTTGATATAGATCCTAGAATCTAAAAGCACATGCCATTTAAAAACTAGCAATATTAAATAATGCTTTCCTCTACAGAAAGCTAAGCAGAATCTGTAAGAGCGTCTGCACATGATTCTCAGATGTTATTAGTCCTGCTGAAATCAAAACTGAATCATATGATAAAATTAAGCATGGATGAAGTTATCTACAATATAACTTAATGTTCAGGGGTGTCATTCTGGAAGAAGCAAAACTACATAAAATGCAATTTAGAAAAAAAAAATCTCATCAAGGATTTAAGACAAATGTACTGCTGAAGCAGCAAAATGGCTGGAGCAAGTTAATGTGCAGACTCCTTAACACTGTGAACCACAGAGTGTCCAATTCAGCCTGCTGTCTATGAAATACATGGCAGAAAATATAGTCCTTTTTCCCTTCCAATTGCCACTCAATTAAAAACTAGTGCTTTTGAACATTTGGATAGCTAACTATCAAAAATAAAGTTTTGTCATTGTCATACTTATAAGAACAAAATTAAATATATGTAAGTGCTAACTAAAATACACTAATAAACATGAATAATGGGCAAGGGAATATTTGATGAAAAATAATGAAAAACTCTCAGCAAATCAAAGCTAACAAAGAAACACACATCTGTTTATTGCCTTAACCCTGTTTTGCAGTGGGGAGAAGTCTGGCCCAAATTTAGGCTGAATGTTACAAAGTTCAGAATTCAGTTACTTTTCAAATACAGTTATTTACAGAGATTTTTGTCCTATGTTTTTAATAAAACTTTTATATAGTCATAATTTACTGAAATGAAATGCCTCTTAGAAAGTAGAAAGGCAAAAGTCAAAAAGTATTGCATGTATAAATACTAAGCTTAAGTAGTTATTGCTATTTACTTGTTATACCCTAAAAGTCAACTATAAAATGTCACACAACCCGGCTTTCTCTCAAAAGAGGACCAAATGGTACCTAAGAGAAAATGCCACACAACCCTTGTAATCTTTTTTATAATTATTATAATTAACATTTTAAAAATAGGGGGAAATATTTGTTGACAGTTCTGAATCTGACACTCTAAAACTATATGTTTTTGAGCTTTTGAAAGAAAATAAATACCTCAATGATGGTTGGCTTGCCCACATTTTCTACAGTTGGTGAGCCATAGAGCACTCCATCACTGTATGGTGTCCTTTGTATGTAGCGTAGCCATCCAGGTCTGTCAGGGTAACCCATTAAATTGGTATTAAATGTTATAGGATCATTACTTATTTCACCTAGATAAGAAAAATAATATTAGAATATTTACAAGAAAGTGCTATGTGCTTTAATTTTGATGTTTCCACTAGAAAGTCTTATTCTGACTTTCAGTTATGTTTTCTGGACCTTTTGCAAAAAGAAAAAAGAATTGCTAACATTTATTACATCAGAAGTATGTGAGCTCCTACTTGGCACTTGTAAATATCAAGAAATTCACATGCAAAGTGTAACCAATTGCAGACATGTACTGGCACTTCCTAGGTCCTGTCCCATTGAGTGCTCCTCTTCAGTAACTAGCAGGTTTGACTTTTAGAACTCAGTTCCACCTAGAACTGAAGCATCTAACCTTCTCATAGACAAAAGCATAAAGGTTTCAGCCCTTTAATTCCCTTCCCCCCAACTTTCTTTTATGTTTTTAATGATGGCTCCAGATATTCAATGTACCTGGGAGGGCTTACTGTAAAGAGTGGCTGTGTAATCACCAATGCCTGAAAGCTTCTGTTAGCATCAGGATATACATACAGGACTTCAGCACCAGGAGCCTCACAGTCATTTTTCTTTGGCAAACACATCAATTCAAAAAAGGACCAGACACTCCTGTGAAATGGACCCACTAAATACAATCAGTTACTGCAATCAGTAAAAGCCCCTCAAGTCAAACCAGTACATCCATTCTCGTGGTTCTCTTACAAATGTTTGGATTTGACTTCAGTTTATTTTAGCTTTTGTGAATGAAATCAAGCATGCCTGAATACCACCAGATCCTCACTGCCAAGGCAGTATTCAGCTGAGGCACAGAACTCAGTCAAATCCATTCTGAGCCTGCAGACACCTTTGCCCTGCACTCCAACTCAGCTTTGAGACGGCAACAGCAGCCACTGTAGGACAAGTGTTGAGGGAAGATAACAGGCAGGCTGGCACAGAAGGCAGACACTGAGCCCAGTGAGAAATGAACAGCCATCATCTCCTCCCAAGTGGGACAAAGGGACTGAGACCCATTGCCAAAGGGTAACTAGTCTTCAGGTACACATTTACATATCTGGTTGTGAGTAAAATGAACCAGAACCAGACCAAGCCAGCACCTGAGTAACATAACTTCTCTTGCAATTCTCTCAGGACATCCTAGAATTCTAATCTTTTGCATTCATAACAACATTCCCAGCACCACAAGTGATTCAGGGAAAATTCTGAAAGCCACCTGTTAGAGAATTTGGTGTGCCCTTCTTTCATCAAGGTAGGCCATGCTAATGATCAAGCTCAGCAGACAAAAATAAAAGGACGATGACAACATCCAGCCTTACAGTGAATTCCAGATAAGACCACGATCATCCATTGGGACAGCAATTCCAGCAGGATCTCAAATGAGATTCCTATTGCCTTTGAATCCCAGGAATGTCACGAGAGGCTGTGGCTGTAAGGACAATCCATTACTAGCAAAATTTCCAAGTTCCTTCCCATCTATGTGCCAAAACTGGTAGAAAACTGGGACAGAGGCAAACTTCACTGTTGCCAGGCATCAAGACATATCTGAAGACTCATTTATCCATGTCAGGAAAAACAACTATTTCTCACAGGTTTCACCAAATATGCTGAGCAGGAAGGGACCCACAAGGATCACATTAAGTGAATGCCCATACAGAAATGAAACCCACAACTCCAGTGTTATTAGCACTGTGCTCTAACCAACTGACTTATCTCAATTTTCAAAGAGAAGAAATTTTTAAAACATTTTGGTTTACTCATGACAAAATTTAACCAATGCTAACAGAAGCTTATTTTTTCTTTAAAGTGAGCCTTGATAATAGCACTCTCAAATCAATTCAAGAGCTTATTAATGGAATAATTTTGGTTATGTGTACACTGTACATGTATTACAAGTTTTTCCAATTTTTATATGAAAATATGGTAGTTACATTTATGTAAATTTGATATATTTATATATTTATTATTCCTTTTTATTGTTGATAAACATATATGGCTGAGTGCTCTTTTTTTCTCTTCTCACCCTCCAGATTGCCTACACATATTCCAACCTGCCAGAGATCAATCTTTTAGCTTTAGTGTACATCAAAATACCATTCTTAGGAAATCACAGCTCCTTCCCTAAAAACAAACTGCTCACTAACATTAAACTGCACCTAAATATAGGAAGAAGGCTGAATCCAAAGGAATATTTGTTTTAAATGAAAGCAAACATTATTATGGACTCTCATCCTTGACTTAATCTTCTATTTTGTCTCATGTTTACTATATGCTTTCAAATTGCTCTTTCACGTAGCCTGATAAATACTGTGTCTTAAACACTAATCAGATAAATGGCATTTTTAACAGACATAAATATTAAATTTCAACAATTTCATATTTAATGCAGAACAGAAGAAAAAGAACACTTCCTAATATCACATACATAAATATAAGTAATATATTATTAAAGCTTCCGAAATTAAGTACATTTTTCCACAATACAAAATTATGTGCATCTTTTCACAAATGATCACATTCAATAATATTTTAAAAGTGTGGCACCACACATTTAATGTCATTTAAAGGTATTTCAACAGAAACTAAAACCTGTTCCTTTCATCTTACATGTTGAACCAGAAGGTATACTAAGTAGACTTCAATTTTTTTAAAAAGTATTTTTTCTAGATTTGTATATAATATGGAAGATCTTTGCATCCCATACCAGGCTTTGGATAAGGAGGAAATTCCCCCTTAAAGTACTCTCTCTCCAAGACATGAACAAAGAGAACTCCAGCAGAAGGGTATACATTCCGGTCAGAGTGCACCTTAGACAGAATCGTGTACACTGAAAAGCAGAAGCAGAGATAAGAGACACAAAAAAGCAAAAATGAGACATGCTCTAGAAACTTCATGCATTTCAACAGCAATGCAGGCATCTGGGAGAAGGAAAGCAACAAATATTAGATACCTGTTAATAAGTTTTTTAAAAGGTTACACAGATTTAAGAACAGAATGCAGAGCAAACTCTTTGTGCAACAGGATCCCTTCCAAGACTGCAATAAACAAAACTGCCTATGTTAAGATTTCAGACATTGTATAAGATCTTTATTTTTATTGAAATTAAAAAATGAGGAAGGCTATTGTAATTTTATAGTTGTTTTATTTGTCACATTACATCACTAGTATACATTACATGAATAATACAATCATGTTTTATATAAAAAAGTGACATGAGGAATACAGAGAAACCTTTTCAATTGATGGTACTGGTTCCTCACTAAACAGAAAAGGCAGATTTTTCAGCTTTTGTGCAGAAAAGGATAAAGCAATTCACTTCAGCTGACTCCTATGAGTTCTTAAACTTAGACTTTGTCAGACCAGCAGATTCAGATAACACACATTTAAAACTTTGGTTAGAAAGCTCATTACTGAAGATGTGCTCCTATTGGGGGATAAAATATAAGGACATGGGTAATTATAGGGTAGTCAGGTGAAACTGGTCCCAACCAAAAACTGGAGCCATGTTTTACACGACTAAGAATTAAGAACCTAAAGGAAACTGAATTAAGAACAATGAGCATATGCAAAAGCAATACGCTATTTTGTATTTAGGACAAAATCAGTTGACAAAGGCATATCTTTTCCAGGTATCACGCATTTGACACAGTTCTAAAAACATCACTTTAAAAAGTTTCAAAATTTAAGTATAAATGGAGAAGAATTTTAAGTCCATGTCCTGAAAGAATCGACCATTGCTAAAAAGATTTGTCAGTGAGATGACAATTACAAAAGTGGTAAATAAAGATGGTAAGTCACAAGTAGACAGACACAGCTATCTGCCTTACTTGCTGAATTGCAAGAAACTTTACAAGGAATCACATCTCCAAACAAAGATTATAGGTCCTACAGCATGGAAGTGCAGTCTTTGGGAAGAGCTACTCCAGAAGAGACTTCAGAGTCATTGTAACAAACTCACAGGAACAAACTCGTAGGTCCTAGAAGATATAATTGTAACACAGGCTAATTGTAACACAGGACAGATTTGAAATGTGGACCAAGCTCATGTAATATCTTAATCCTGGTATAGTTTTTAATCCTGGTGTAATTTCTGTGGCCTTATAACTATACCAGCCTTCTTACTTGAGATCTGCTTAAAAAGACACTGCTAATTAGGCATTAATCACAGGCATTCCAGCCCTCACACCACGTACTCTGAGTGGAATCTATCTCACCTAATTTTAGATGCCTACAGAAAAAACATCCACCAGTGAGTTAGTCAGGCTCCTTTTATAGTCAGTAGAGAAGAAACAGACACTTCTAGGGTTGATTGATTTGATTTCTCCTGTAAAATGAGATGAATCATGTCCTAGATTCCAGGCTAAGCTGACTAGATCTCCATGGACTGCAGAGGCAGCTGAGAGGAGATGGAGACATCTGTAATGTAGAGCTCCACATTTAGTTACATACTTCCCACTCTTCAAACTTGACAAGGCAGAACTAATAGTCTAAAGATCTGGATATACTATTGACCAAATTCCACAGCATTTGCTTTTTCCTGTTTTTGAAAACTGCTTTTAACACAATCCTGAACAGAGAATCTTTCTAATAATTTTATCTTAATGACAAAATTAAAATGATCCTGAAATTTAAATTTATTACAATTCGGTGTGGTTAATAAGTTAGTTACTGTAATTCTCATTATATAGGCCTAAGTACAGTAATAGTGCTTTTTATTTACTTAAAATGATGATCCAAAAAACCTTTGCACTCAATTCTGTGCATGAGCCATAAAGAGCACAAGGAAATTAATTAATTTCCTTTAAAATATTTTCAATAACATCTGAAAAGGTACAGTAACATTAATAGAGCAGAGGAGCTGAAAAAAATACAGCAGCTGGCTGAAAATGCATCCAATACCCAGAAAAATCCATTTTTCCATTTCTGATGCTTTGCCTCTATAATGAAAAACCAACTCAAACAAGAAGAACAGTGAACAAGTAATGTGTATTCTCTCCATAAGCAGAAGGATACTAGGATCAGCAGTTACTGAAAAAAATGCATATAATATTTATTTTGTCTGTTATAGGAAACCTATTGTCACCACTAAATGCCTGCCCATCCCTTGCAATGAGACGTTCCCTGCTGCTGAAGTAATTATGCCCATAAGGATTTCACACAGACACAAAACACAGACCTTGGTGGAACTCTAGAACATCTCCCAGAAGGATAAAACTCACAAACCTATCTTATCTTGTAATGACAAACACATCGTAATGACACGAGTATGGAGATTAGGAATTCAGAAATTCTCATCCCCCTTGTCAGAGGAGCCCTCTTTTTTTTCCCCTATGAAGTTTCAGCCCACTACAGCTTTTCAACAATGGAACCAGTGAAATGCTATTTTCTTCACAAGCTTTTAAAACCCATGATTATTTTCTTAAGACTGCCTGAGACTTGAGATGAATGTGTAATCATCTTAGGTGATCTAGGGATGAAACTGAATATACTTAACAACTTCTAGATGCTAATCTAATTCAGCAGACTGCCAGCTGTGAATTGCCTGGGCAAACTCCTTGTGGTAGATAAAAATCCCAGGGACTGTGGAAGGCTCCTGTAAAACTAATAATGGGAAATTAAAAATCTTCACTACATAGGATCACAGCAGATCTCTACTAGGAAAAAAAAGACAGTATCAGCCACTGGGACAGCACTGTTTCCTTCTTCCTTTTTCCAGATCCCTTGGAGGCTTTTGCGTAGATCCCAAGATCTTCTTGTAGGTCTTGAACATGGGCACAGCCAGGAATTCAACTAGGATTTCATCAGTCTGCATCCCATAGCCTGTTATCATATACAGAAGACCTCCATTTCCAGAAATTTCAGAAGATTTACCATGTTGGTTAAAGACTCTGTGTTGATGATCTTCAGAAAACAATCCACCTGGAAATTTTTTTTCCTGGGAATTTCAATGGGTTCTCTCCCCACTGATATTTAGCAGATGAAGCACAATCCCAGAAATAATTTGATGTCAAGGCCAATCCAGATTGCCTGCCTGGATGGGCAATCAGTGCACAGGTTTTTCTCAGCTAGTGTGCGCCAGCTACAATATTCTATGTGCACTGGCATAAACAACAGTAAAATAGTATTTTTAAATTCATATGTGAGAAGATTTTTTAAAATTGTTACAGGTGAGTTATTGTATTAAGGAAACTGCAGACGTATCTCCAAGCAACCAGCCATAAGAAAATGTGCAGTATTAAGATACACACAGTGCCATTATTTCAAGCAAAGCTATAGGAACAGGAAAAGGCAGGGAAGACTCACAAGGACACGCAGGTCTGTGCATGTCTGACCGAGGAAATTTAAAGTTTTCCAATTACTTACCTTAAAATAGCACCCTATTTCTAAAACAAGGACATGACTGGAAAAGCAAGAGTAATATTAAAAGCAGGTTTGACTGAACCAACATGGGATCTAAATACACAACCTAAACTCACCATTCTTCTGAACAGCCTTTATTCTGCTGATAATGTAACTGTGGGCTCGCTTAGTCGTCCAGTTAACAGTTCCATTATTGCCATCAGCATAGCTTAGCAAAAAAGCTTTTCAGAATAAAACAAATGCAACAAAATATTAGTCAGATCAACAGACTTCCACAAGCAATCTGATCAGATGGGATCAGGTGCCTCCTAAGCCACGTTTTAGTTTTAGACAGACTTTGGGAACCACAGGTTAAAAAAAGGTGATGTTTGATTTGAATATATAAACATAGAATAATCTTTCTGACAGTCACCTTTTCAACACCTGTTTTTCCAAATAAGCTAAATTTACATCATATGCTTAAACCTCTTCAGGCACTTCTGCTGACATAATTGTACTGATAATAAAGACGATGAAGAGCCTTCTCTGATAAATATATTTGCACCAGCAAAATCTCACATATAGGCAAAAACACATAAAGGAACTTGCACTGGCACAGTATATTTTGGACAAAGAAGGGAAAGTAATACAACCAAGAGCACAGCTTTGCTTGTATAACCATGCTTATACAAAAGACACTGGGGCTGATTGCCTTGCCTTGCAGGCATAACTAATAATCAATTATGAAAAAAGAACCCATTAAAAATGGTTGTCTGCATCCCACACAGCTACAACACAGACTGGAATCAGGTGGATCTCTGCTGCTGAAGGAGGATGAAGTTTTCAATGTAGTGAGGAGCAAATTACAGGAGAAAGCAAGCAGCTGTGGATCCGACAGAAAGACTCCGTTTCACCAGCAGCAGAACTGCCTGAGAAAGCTCCCTCCTCACTTGCCTCTTTTTGTTCCTGTTCTTCTGTGATGAATAATAGATATATCAGCTGTTTGAACAGTTACATGCCAACAGAAAATGCAGAGGAAGGAACTACAGTCAGATGCTAGGAAAGGGAAGGGAAAGTGGCCATAACAAGTAGTTTTTATTTTGAAATATTTTGGGAATGAGAATACATTTCAAACCCCAGTTCAAAGATGCTATTGGATTAGCCTCCTAATTTCCTTGTAAAAAACAGCAATACCAGAAACATCAAGTAGCAGAAATGAACACGTACTGGCATTCACCCAAAGTATGTGAACACCTTACACTGGAAGTTTAAAAATCTGTGGGAACTTCTGACCTACCACACCAGTCAGGGATGACATTAGTGATATTGCATTCTCCAAACTGAATGTGGGAGCCCCAACAGATCTGACTTCAGCAGTAACGAAGATACACAAAACTCAATCTATGCATGGAAGGGAGAAACTTATGAATAATAATTTACACAAAACATCTGAAACTGAAGTGCAATAAAAAAATAATGCATTTATAATTTAATTAATGCAATAATTACCATACCAACTCAATAACATTTCTAAATTATAAATTTCTGTTAACTTTCTTTAGATTTTCAATACACACAAAAGCTCTGATTTAACATCCGCTGGTTTATATATGTGTGGCAAGATGGACAACATTTTTCCTCCTGAATTGATCTGCATATATTGCAAATCTTAATATAAGACCAGCCTAGGGATTACGAAATTCAGTACTGCATAGCACCTCTAGTGTAGATTTTAATAATTCTTGAAACACTCAAGAAATTCCAAAAAAAGGTAAAATAAAGTTGTTCCAGTATTTCATCAGGATAAGCTGGGCAATCAGAGGCTTCTCAGCTACAAACCAGCACCAGTACCAGAAAAAACAATTAAAACAAGATTAGATTACTGGATTATTAAATGGAGAACAGTATTATAGTTATCCCAGTCCTTGTCAAAAGTGTTATACTTATCACAGTTCTTATTTAATCCTTACTATGGATTTTATCCATTTTTTGGACACTTCTGATGAGCCCACAAGATCTCCCTGATAAAGGTACTGACACATTATGCTTAACTACACAGTTTATCACCCACCACTTCCATGGAGAAAGTAGATACAAAATCATTTTAGCATACTTAAGTGGAATCAAAAAAAAAAGGAGAAGAAAGACAAGTTCCACATGTATTTTTAAATACAAATGATCAGTCACTGGTTTTGATGTGGGTTCACAAGTTGTGCTAGGCTTTGCTGGGGGGATTGAAAAAGTTACCTGTTCACCTCTCCATGCAATGCTGCATTTCACAAGGGAACTGGAAAAGCAACCAGTGTGCCTGTTTTCAGATCCTAGAGTTTACAATGTGGTGTTTTCATCTATTTCACCACCTATTTGATTTCAAGTGACAGGTGGGAGAAGCAAGAGAATAGGGCTACTAAAAAGTAAATTTGTTATATGAGGTTTCTAATGGGCCTCACAAGGTTCTGGCATTAGCCTTATGGGGGTGGGGAGGAGAGAGGAGGGTGTGAAAGAATGACATGGATGTACAAAATACACTGATAGCATTTGGAGGTAAAAACAAAGGCCAAGAGACTCACATAACAGAGGTGACGTGCTCCTAACACAGAACAGTCTGCATCACCTGGCAAAAAAGGCAATCCGTGAAGTGCATTTCAACAGAATAAAATGTAACTGCACCCCAGGACCAAAAGCAGCAGCGTGCCACACACCCTGCAGAGCACACAACTCAGGGATGCTCAGCTTTGGTAACAGCCTAGAGCTGTAAGTCAGTCACAACTGGCTGCACAGACGTGTTCAGCAGGAGACTGGTTAGAACAGCTGACACGTAACAGCAACATCAAGGAGCAACAGGGAGATTTTATTTTTGTGTTTGACACAGATATGATCACTGTACAAATGCTGTCTAGCAGAACCTTTAAGAAGCACGCTGACAACATGATGAAGGTTCTGGGAAGATCTGAATATGATTAAAGGATGACAAAAAGAGGCCTTATATTACAGAACACAGGGATTCAAACCATGCCTTTTTATCAAAGAGACTGTTTAGAATTAATCTAATCAGCCTTGTACTCACTGTGAAAAAACTGTTAATAGTGTCAGGCTCTTCAATTTGTTACTCTTGTTGCTACAGTTTCTGGATAATCCATGGCTGCCTCTCACAGCAGGAGCAACTCACAGATCTATGCCTGGGACTCGAACTTGCCCAGCTGAAGTACATCACAGTGTTTTCATTTTCTTTGCTTCAATTATACTTTCTTTAATCAATATTTTATTTTCCTTAAATTAGTATTTTCATTTTATACTTTTCTTTAGAACTATATTATTTTAAAGTTCTGAATTATTATATAAATTATATTATTTGTACTATTGTTCCCTTTAATTTTATTTGTATAGTTTATGTAAAGGTTTTAAGTAGTCATATTTAACAACAGAATATTTAACAGAGAAGATACCCACAACAATTTCTGCCCATCTGACAATCAGCAAAGGACTAAAGTATCATGGACCAACTTCCCCTTCTCCATTCCTTTACTGACATCCACACAGCATCCTGCACCCTTACCTATCCTCTTATTGCTCCTTTGAAGTAGGATCTCAAGTCCACCTCTCCTACTATTAAAGCAGCACAGAGCTGCAGCTCTCCAAAGCTGGCCCTTCCCCCCCCTCTCCTCCACCTCCTGGGACCTGACATGAACACATGCTCCTTACTTTCATGCCACAGACCAGAACCCTGGGCTGTGCTTGCACTGCCCCTTACTCTCCTACGGCACAACCCTGCTCCAAAAAAATACCCTTGCACTCCTCTACTGCATATCCCATCTGGTTCAGTCTTCCATCCTGTATCCTGAGCTGGAAGCACAGATCCATACACAGCAGACCATGGAGCAGAACAGTGAGAAACTGACACCACTGAGTTCAGACAGAACATCTGTAAAGAGGGAACTATCTTCACTGAGGTGCTTGGACCACAGCTCAAATCACAGCTGGTACCCAGGCAGTTACTGAGGATCCACTGGTGTCCACTGAGATCCTTGCCCAGTTGGTCAGACCATCCATTCCCTCTCCTCTTCCCTAATAGGCAGCACATGGCAGAAATTCACTATGAATTCAAGTGGATTCTCTCAGTGGAAATTCACATTGAGGTTGAATATTTTCTAATAGAGAAGATCCTCTTCTACAACAACTACTACATATGAAATAAGAATAAATTTGTGTTAGTATTCCATTGCAGATTGTTCAGGTCCCTCTGCACTTCATTTATTTGAATTGTGTAAAAGTCCCAATCAACCCCAGAAATGTTTCTCAGCTCTATATTTATCCAGCTTTGTTCAGTAGGCAACACTTTTCTACCTTGCCCCGTGCTACCCATTGATTACTGTAACATCTGAACATTTCCCCAAAATCATTCAAGAAAAGTAACTGAATAAAGCATTTTGTCAGTCTCACTGCAAAAATTCGGCATTTGCATTCTTAGGAATGCTACAAATTAAGTACTGAGAGAACAAAAACCTCACTGTTTATTAATAGTAGCATTGACCCACCACCATTCTCCCTCCTACTGCAGACCTGACAAGGGAACCAAGTTAGGTTAGCATTTCCATGAAGGTGAGGAAAAGACTCGGTTCCTGTGGCTCCACAGTGTAACCACAGGGTATGACCAGGGCACCCCAGAAACCTGCTACTCCAGGATGCCTCCTGTATTTCTTTCATCTTCTGGTATGAATTACCAGAGCATCCCTGCAATTACATCCCCAATTTCTGCAGTGGCAATTGACCTAAAAGACCAAGGAATTGAGAAAAGTTATTGATGTCACAACGCTGAGATTTCTGTCTACTCAGTAGGTTGTTCCTTCTCACTTCTCATCTTCATGGTCTGGACTGTCACTAAAAATAACCCACATTTTAAAAGGCATTTTGGCTGCTTTTGTTGCAATTGTAACAGCATTTAGACACAGATCACATTTACATAAACCATATTTTTTTGGCATTACATAATGAGCACCATAACCATGCTATTAACAAAACAATGTATAATTTCAACCTATGTAACAAGTTCATGTTAATTGCAACACAAAGATATTCATCAGTGAGCAGGGAAATCCATGCCTTCAGCTCTCAAGCTGTAGCACTTGGTTTCACATGGAAAACACTCATGCAAAACCTCTCTTCAGGTCAGATCACTTCTCAGTTCTACTACTTCTTGCTACTACTTGCTTGAAAAGCTGATTATGAGAGAAAGGAATATTTGTATTCTCTGGTTTCTTGTCTCTTGTTTCTTGTCCTTCTGTTTGTTCCAAATTCCCATGGAAGTAATCAAAGCCAGTAACTCCTTTCCTCTAGACGTCTGCCAAAGGAAGTCACTCCACACTGATAGTGTCTGCTGTAAAATTTTCAATATCTATTCAAGAAGAGCCCAAAAGCTGTACCAAAATGGATACTCTTGTCTAGGTTTCAAATTACTTATCTTAGTTTGATTGTAAACAACCTTTCTCCTAAAGAAAGGGTTTTCTTTTGGTGACTGCAACTCCGGAAGTACTTTAATGAATTTCTAACCAAGTCTAAAAACATCAAGGAGGCAAAATAAGCCTCTCTACACACTGAACAGTTACATCTAGAATGTGAATTTCTGGTATATAAAGCCACTTGTTACTGTCTGGCTTTAGGAACCTGTAAGATGTCTCCATGTAAGCTATTGCCTATAAATAATGTGCCTCTGTAATGAAAAGCATACTAATGGAATGGCTACCTTTCCCCTTCTGTAATTACTTACTCAAGCAAGTACTCATTGACGGTAGATTTTATTTATTGATCTAGGTCAGATTAGTACAAAGACTTGACAGGCAACATCTTCTTAGGCAGACATCCAGAGGCTCCCTGAAGGAAACCTCTTTCTTTGCCCTTATGGTTGCACCCACAAGAGAAAACAGGGCAAACGTGCCATGGTGTTGGTCCAGAGAACAGCAAACATCTGTGAAATGTTCTGCATCCCTGCACAGGGTGTGGCTGGGCAGCCCAGTGTTGCCAACAGCACTCGTGCTGTCAGCAGTGGGACGAGAGCAGGGATCCAGTTCAGCCTCCCGAATACCCATCCCATCCCATGATTTCACAGTTGTTTTAAAACAGTGTCTGTTGCCAGCCCTGCCAACAAAAAAAAAGTGGGGATTCCCAGCACGTTCCTGGTCACCCAGCACACACCAGTGTAAAGGATCCCACACTGATTCCTGGTCAGTACACAGATTTCGGTGAGCAAATGTTGTGGGTGGACTGGTTTTCAGCCAGATGACCCAATTCACAGTATCAGTGTACAAGTTCCTCAGCACCAAGGGAAGCAGTGAAAATCCCTGGCTGTGGAAGGGCAGGAGAATGTTTTCTGGCAGCGATACAGGTCTGTGACAGATTAAGGTGACCACATAAGCACAG
This sequence comes from Serilophus lunatus, assembly GCA_013399895.1. NCBI lineage: Eukaryota > Metazoa > Chordata > Aves > Passeriformes > Eurylaimidae > Serilophus > Serilophus lunatus. Next base: position 773,294 of record VXBA01004367.1, on the reverse strand, counting down.
CTTCAAAGGTGGGAACTAACAAGCTCCTTCCTCATTTTGACTCCTTGACAGGGAAGGGGGAATAGGACTTCGTTGCTCTACAGCTCCCTATTCCTGGGATGAAACAGGGATTCCAGGGATAACATGGCCACTGACAACTAACCCTCTCTGCAGAAATACAGAGCAAAACCACTGGCCACAGTAACTCAAACACTTTGGTGACCACTCTCTCTGCAGAAGCAGAATATGAGGGTCATTCACTGCTCTGCCCATCTAATGATAGACATCTTTATCAGTGTAATCTAGTAAATGTCTACAAGGTCTGTCATTATGAAGCCAGAGCCAAGGAACAACTAACTAGTTTGTATTAGAAATGCTTAATCCTAAATATCACTTGTCACAACAAAGTCCTATTTTTTTCCTAGCAGTGGAAACAATGATAAGCAGCTGGCATTTGAGAGGCAATACCCTCAATTTGAGTACTAAACTGTCCTCCTAGGAGAGACTGCTGGACTTCTGAAATCACTCTTTCAACACTTTAAACTCTTAGATCTCTTGAAACCTCAGGATTCAATGAAAATCCCAGAAAATAATGTTATGCCAGGAGAAGGATAGGGAATAGTGAGAAGGGGACAACCTGGACTCCTGACAGCAGCCAGCCTCCTCTGAAAAGCCTTTATGTTTCATGCATTTTTAAGAAACACAAAGAGCCTAAGTCAAGTTTCTCGGGTAGATCAAGTGCTACAACAGAAATGGGAAAAATTGATCTGTATTAGTTGAAGAGCACTGAAAAAAAAATCCATTTACAAATCCTGTGCTACTTTTCATGTTCCATTTTGTCTGCAAGATGTGTTTTGCCTCGTTAGGTAATGCTGCTGTACTGTAGAGTCTACATAAGACCAGGATTAAAAGAACAGATTTTCATGCTGGGCTGTGGCTCATCTCAGAGGCAGCAGATGAGGCTGGAAGTTTTTCACTTACAGAGAATGGAAGAGAGTTCAGGTGAGCTCCTGGGACATCCAGATCAGAAACATACTACAAATATCCACCTTGATAAAGAAAAAATGTCATACAGATATCTCTCAAAAGAATGTAATAGAACTTAAGTTCATGCTTCCCTTTTTACATCGGTTTCAAACCACACGCTCTTCTGTTTTAATGAAATCCAACTGAATCAACCTTAGAAAGATCTCAATTTAAAGTGGAAAAGTTATCACTACAAAAATCTTAAGATCTCTTCCCTTACCATGTAGCCTGGAAAAGACATGTGCATTAAGCTCACAACTCAGTTTCTAGAAGGTCATTTCAGTTGAACTTTTAAATCATAGAATTTCAGTTGATGCAGAAAACTTATTCTAACTTGTCCCAGTTCTTTCTTGGCTGCTAACCCACAACCAGCCATGGAGGGAGAGGTAGAAGAGGCAGGAAGAATTTCCACTTAAGGAGAAAGCAGTGTCTTGCATTTAACAGATGCAAAGTTTTATCCTCACACTGCACAACTTTACACTCAGGCTCTTGCTGTGTCTTTAACATAACCAATGCTTCATGTCAATACCCTAGGACGAGTATGGCCATGTACTTAAAGAAGTACTAGAAGTATACCAGATACTATTTGAGAGGATATGGAGCAGGTTGCTTGCAGACGACACACCACTGACCTCTCAGACCTCAGTAACCTAAATAAATATATTTCTTTCTGTTGTCTTGCTCTTGATGTAACAAGTCTCACAACAGCAGCACTCCTGTAGCTGGGCTGCTATTAAGCATTACCTGTTTCATGTATATCACTGTGAAGAACCTTGAGGCTGTGAAACCCGCCTGCTGCATTAAAGCCATAATTTACATGCATTACGGACCAGGATCCAAGCTTTTTCCTGCAGTCTGAAATCTGACAAGACTAGATTAAATGGTCAAGATGGGAAATAATGGGGAAGAGGGACAATAGGAGAGACACTCCCGTACTCACAACAGCTCATCCCTCGGGTCAGGCACCGGGTCGGCGAAGCGGAGAGCGCAGCGGGCCGGGCCCAACTCCCGGGAGCGCCATCCAGCGGCTCTGAGCCGGGCTTGGCCCCCGCGCCCTCCCGGCAGCCCCGCTCTGGCCTCGCCCGCCGCCCACGGGCTCCCTCCGTCCGGGCCCCGCGGCCTCAGGGAGCGGCTGCGGCGGCTCCGGGCGGCGGGAGAGGCGGGGACGCGCGGGCCTCCAAACCTGCGCCNGGGGAACGCGAAGCCCGGGGAGAGGGGGCACCGCGGCGCAGGCCGGCGGCTGCCGGGGAGGCCCGCGGAGACGCGCCGTGACCGACCTGTCAGCAGGAGGGTGGTGAGGGCGCTGTGCGGCCACGGCGCCGCCGCGCAGCACCGCATCGCTCCCCGCTCCTCTGCCTGCTGCTGCCGGCACCACCGCCGCCGCATCCTCCGTGCCGCGAAGGGCCACTGCCGCCGCCGCCGCCTCTCCTGCTGCTCCTGCCGCTTCTGCTCCAGCCGCTGCTCTTGCTGCCGCCTCGCCCCGCGGCGGCCGCAGCATCCTCCCCTTCCCGCCCCGCTCCTCCGCGCCCCGCCCCGGCCGCCGTCTCCAGGCAGCGCGGCCGGGCCGTGCCGGGCATGCCGGGAGGAGCCGAGCGCCATGGCGGGGTGCGCGCCTGCAGCGGGCCCCCTGCGCAGCGGGATCCGTGTGGAGCGGGATCCCTACGGAGCGGGATCCCTGTGGAGCGGGATCCCTGTGGAACGGCGTCTGCGGGACACGGTTCCCCTGGGCCCGGAGCAGGCGGCTTGTGGTCCCCCCACGGGCGGGGGCTGCTCCGGGACGAAGCAGATGTTGCGGGACGAAGCTGCGGTGCCCCGGGTCGGGAGGGGGAGGCAGAGCAGCGGCTGAGGCGCCTCAGTGCTGCCCTCGCCCAGCCCCGTGCCCTCCCTTGGAGCCGGGAACCGGCACTAGGGCAGCAGGGGCCCCTTCGCAGGCTGGGCTGGTGCACACATGTGGTGTGGCCTTGGAGGACATCGTGGAGAGATGAGATTTCTGAATATCTTACCCCATCTTACTGGAGAGGGTCTAGTGGAGGGTCATAAAGATGATTGCAGGTCTGAAGCATCTCTCCTGCGGGGAGAGCTGGGCCTCTTCAGTGTAGAGGAGACTGAGAGGGGGATCTCACTAATGCTTATAAGTATCTCAAAGGCAGGTGTCAAGAAGGCAGTGCCAGATTCCTTTCAGTGGAGCCCAGGACAAGTAGTAAAGGCTATAAACTAAACCACCAGAAGTTTCAGCTCAAATAAAGAAGAACTTTATGTTGAGAGTGGTAGAGAACTGGAACAGGCTGCCCAGGGAAGTCATGGAGTCTCCCTTTCTGGGACATTCAGATCCCACCTGGGGATGCATTCCTGTGCAACCTGCTCTAGGTGACCTTGCTGTGTCTCAGGGGAGTTGGAGGAGATGATCTCCAAAGGTGCCTTCCAACCCTAACAGGTCTATGATTCTGTGAGACCAGCAGTAGGGCAGGACAGGACACCTTGCAGGCTTGCCTGGTGCACACAGATGTGTGCTCTTGGGGGACATGGCAAGTCTTCTGAGACGTCAGCAGTTTTCTGAACATCTTACCCCATGTTAAGTCTAGATCCCTATTCTATGCGTAAATCCAAGGTGGTTTGGTTTTTACCAGCGTTCAGCAGCTGCCCCTGCAGCTGGTGGATTTTTGAGTGGGGTGTCTGGTGAGGAGGGTCGTGGTCTCAGCTCCAGACTTCCCCATGTGTGGAGACATGCGCCCAGCTTCCTATGTCAGGTCTGACCATTCCATGCTGTTTCACTTCACGCTGTCTACATTATACTTTCTGGACTAATTAATGATTTTTGAGTGCCATTTAATATCTGTGGCATAATCCAAAATCTATGGCAGTGTTTGCTGTGCTGTGGAAGCAAATCCCCCTGCGGAGGAAGGAATAATATTGTCAAATGCAGTTCTTGTCAATGGTGATGTAGTTCATGGGTAGGTGTATGTATATGCCATATATAACCACTTAAGATAAAGTGCTATGTAAATACAGCATTTTCTTTTAGGGATCCACTCTCAGCTTTCTATATGGTACATATAAGAAAAGTCCCTGAACTAGAACTACGTATTCTACAACTAAAGCCTCAGCTCAACAAATAGATCCGTTTTTCTCATTCTGGTGAATTGTCATGTTAGATATTTGTAAATTGCAGTAAGTCTTCCATTATCCATGGAAATAACATTCCTTCCTCTGTTCTGCATAGAGAATTTTGATTTCTCATAAAATTGCATAAGCTTTTCCATTCTAGTGAGCCAAACATACTTGAAAAAAAAAATAGTAATTGTATGCTTTTGAGGTTTGGAAAGAAGAAATATAATCTGGCTCACTCAAACTGTATTGACCTTATTGAACTCTATAAAAAGACAATTGTAGAAGACTTTAGCCTATCTGTCTTTAGTCTTGTTACCGCTCTAAATTTCTATTAATCTATCTCATGAAGGGGAACTTTACATAACAAGTGGCTCTTCAGGATAAATATTCTGCCTGACATTAAAGTGCAAAATACTCTGGTGTTTTACTTAGCCAGTTCATTATCCTAGATAAAGGATTTTTTAAATTCTCTTTCCTCTGAGGCTCTCAGAATATATTTAATTTTTAATTTGACTACCTAGATATTTAAGAGCAGAAGTCACACTCCTTCCCTTATCTGTGCCTAGAAGCACTCTTCTGTTTCATGGCACTTTGTAATTTTGAATAGGCCTACTTCCACTCTGAAGTTAATGTGATTTTTTGATTCATTCCCTTACGGAAGCATATAAAGCCATGCAGATGCAGCTGTGCTATAAGAATCTCGGGTAGCTGTATCATATTGTCATGGCAATGTTTAGACTAGTGAGTGAGAATGCTGGTAGCTTTCCAACAATTTTCATGCTAGCAAAGTGTCTGATTTTTGTAAACATCTCTATTGTCATCAGCTTATTAATTACCATTTTCTTTCCAAGCATTACATGTGGAGATGTTATTCCTATGACACTATAAAACTGTGAACATCATTCAGAAGTGTGGGAGTGCTCAGTGCTCTGCCACCTTTGCATAGAAAGAAAGCTCCATTTGCCTAAAATATCTTTGAGATGTACTGCCTGAGAAGAAAAGGTTATGTGTCAGAGGTATGCAAAGAGGTGCCACAAAAGCCTGCCTTGTGCCACTGCTTTCTTCATAGCAGCCCTTGTACATGGGTGCCTATGTCCTTTGTGTTTGTTATGTCTTGGTGCTGAAGTTCCAAAACATCCAGCACTGACCCAGCCCCGCAAGACAGACTTTGACTCTCCTGAGGAACTTCGGGTACTGCAGTGGCACTTATGAATTCTACCCTTACATTCACAAAATGAAGTGATGTGGACGAAACAACTTGTTTAAATAAGCCACCAATTACTTGATATTGATTAGAAATACTCTCTGTAAGTATTTCTTTGTCCTTGTGCTGTAATTTAACAGACTATCTGTATTGAAATAAATTGAAGGGAAGCAGTGATAAGGCCTTTTTATAGAAATTGTTCTGTATTATGTATTTAGTGCATTTGCTTTGTCAAGGAGAAGAGTTGGCTTCTAGCATGTACTACAGTAGTTTTTAGCTAAAACATTTTAATTCCAGAGTATAAGCCCCTCATTTTTTAGGGACGCAATAAGGACAATTACTGTTCCCCTACGTGTTCAGTGTTTCTGAAAATCAGCCCATATGAACAAAAGAAGGTCTTTTTTTCCTTCCTTCTTTTCTTTTTCTCTTGTGAGAAAAATATTTGTGTATTTTTGTATAGCTTTCAGTAAGGTTAGCAATGAGTCTACCAAGTTACTGTTTAAGACAAAAAGTACAACGACAATTCTTGTTCCAGGTTGCAAGTCATAAAGAGTTTATAATAACACCTTTCATTAGATTCCAGTGACTCTTACTTCTGTTGTACTTTCTGTTATTTACTGGAAGCCTTTTGGCATATTAATGTGGTAATTTGTGACTGCAGTATACTGCTTGTTTTTATGCAGTGTTTAGCTAAATGTTTTATATGCAGCAGTGTTACAAGATACTTTAGAGGGCAAAAAATTCTTAAAAAATTAGGGATTTAAGAATTTTGGTATTATGTCAAATGCACCCAACAGATGTTTATTGAAGCAATGAACATTATTCAAAATTAACTTCAGAGTTGAAAGGAAATAGATTTTTATGAGCTGTAGTTTTAGCTGATTTAGCTCATGTATTTTCTTTTATTGGAATTTAAAAGTATTAAGGGGAGCTCAAAAGATCAAATTATATACTGTAGTAGTTTTCTCTAGAATTTGGCATGTATTTTGGAAAATACCATGTGTTCAGAGAAAGAAGGTTATATAAACCCAAATATGGAAGTGATACACAAGAACAAAAAACCACAAACAAAACCAACCAACCCACCAAAAAAAAACAACTTCAAAGAAATAAGAAGCACACCATAAGTTAGAACAGCCCACATTTAACTTCACTTTGTTGAACCAGGACGTGTATAGCCAACAACCTTTGTGACAGTGACTTTAGCCTTATTTTAGAGGTTATAGTTTCACATGTCTGTGTAGTTCTTGTGGCTTTTAAGACATGTACTACCACGCCTGAAATACTGGTTCTTTTCAACGTTATCAAGAGCTTTCACTCTTTTATATGTACAAATGTCCCATATTTGCCCCTCTTTTCTTCTTCAGGTCACTGGCAGGTAACAGAAAGTGAAATAATACTGAGATATGTTTTTCTTTTATGAGAAAATTTCATTTCAGACATACTTGCTTCAGTGTTCACCGATGGCTCATACCTTCATTTAAAAGGAAAAACTATTGGCTGTGGTTTCCATCACCATTTTTCCTGTGGTCACAGCTTAGGGAATATGTTCATTCAGAGAATTAATATTTCTATCTGGGTTTCAAACTGCTAGTCTAGAAAGATATAAAAATAACTACACAGTGGTAAGTTTGATTTTTCTCTTCTTGCTCTGTGTTAGGAAAGGCTGCATCTCATAGAATGGCACAGAGAATAAATACTTTACATATACTGATTTATCATGGGGGGAAAATAGTACCAGAACCATTATCTGAATCTCTTAAAATGTCTGTCTGTTGTACTCAGTAGGTTTCTTAGTCCAGTGTAAGTATCACTAAATTAGTATTTTCCTCTTTTTTTCTGTGACCTCTGCTATTCCTAAATTTCTATGTTTTAAATTGGCCTAATTTCTTGTATATTCTGCATAGAGGCTTTAGTCTGATGACCAAATTAGTTAAAAATTCTAAACTAATTCTTGTGTCTTCATTGTTTGTCAATTCTTAAATTACCTATAAAAAATTCCTTGTTTCAGCCATTTTTATAATACACAGCAAGAAAAACCTCCCCCATCTGGGAAGGTAAGAGTGGGTGTCTGTTCAAAAGCACATGTGAAATACAGTTATCAGAGTTAATGGCTGAAAAATGAGAGCTTCTAAATTCTGCTAACATGTGGCTACCCAAAGCTATGCTTCTTTTGTGGATAATGTAACCAAGTAAGATCTTCTGTACTTCAGAGTTCCTCCTTGAGGAAACAGGAGAATATTTATAATTTGAATTAAATTTTGTTTTCCCTTTTAGGAGAGCATAGGCCCTGGAGTTCAGCTGCATGATGATGCACAACCTGGATGTACAGAAGTAGCTGAAAAGAAATTATTAGAGAAAACAATAGGCTAGAGGAGCACATTGGTGAATGCAAACGAAGTGAATAAATCCTCATCTCTGGCAATAATGCCCATCTCTTCTGCCTCAACCAAATAATGTATAATAAAATTTACTGGAAAGGGCTGACAGTTTCCCAGAACAAGGATCTGTAGCAAATGTAGCTTAGTATCTGTGAAATGTGATCTAAAGTGAAAGCTGCACATCCTCTTTAGGGGTTTCATGTGCATTGTCATAGGTGAGACTAGGTATGTCTATGAATTTAAATCCTTTATTATATTTGATGCAATTAATCAGAGGTGCTTTGGAGAAATAGTTCCCATATCGAGATGGTGTCTATGAATAATTTTAGGAATGGAACACACCTAGCAGGAACTCTTGCAAGTGCCAAACCTTGGATGTCAGTACTGTGTTGGCGAGGTTATGCAACACACAGATCCAGCTTCATTAGGAATTCTCAGCCCAAGGAAGCAGAAACATGGGCCAATACTTAACAAGGTGGAGTTCCTCACATGGGACTAGTCAACACCTAGAGCTTAAGGCAGTAACTTTGAAAAAAAACAAGTTAATCGTACATCCAAGATGATGAATAAAGGAGGGTGTTGGATTTGTACCTGGAGTCAGCTCTTACCAAAAGCGTGGGAGTTGCAGAAACACCTCAAAGGCAGGGCAAAAGCTTGTGACAGGTGTTTTGTGTGCAGTTTTAAGGAAATGGTTTGATGAAAAATGGAATGTTTGCAGCCTGAAGGCATGAAGTTTGAAAGTGATTTTAGGAGGAAGGGCCAAGGTTCTCACAGAACAAAGAACAAGTTTTCTTTCTGTTCCAGAGCAAGCTTTGCTTGGAGGAAGAGGGAGATACTTGTATGTTTTCTTTTAAATAAGTGTCATGTTGTCTCCAAAGTGTTCATGTGAGGTATTACCTTATGTGGCAAGATCCAGGCTGAAAGTGGCTCTTTAAGGATAGCAGATGAGGAAGAATGAAAAAAAATAAAAAGCATGCCATAGCACACAATAATCAGATTTACAACAAGGAGAACATGAAGGCAGGGGGGGAATGCAGCTATAGTTTCAGGATTGTTGGATGTGGTTCTGTCTAAACTGAGATGCCTTATCTAAACACATCTGAACAAGTTTTGAGTAGTGTGGAGTTCATGTCCAGGACTTTAGGCTACTTTTCTGTCTTGTATAGATGTGGTTTTGTGGGATGGTTATTAACTGAGAGCAGCAACCATTAACGGTTTTTCCCCAGAGAATAAGTACCAAGGGAGCCAGGTTTTAGTTTTTAGAAAAACGAGACATGAGACTGTTGTTTAACTGCCATGTCTTCTCACGTGGAGGGTTTGCGTCTTTTGGCATGTAAGACATATTTTGTTTAGGAGAAACTAATCCTTATGTTGTGGTGGTGTTTGGCTGGCAAAGTAACTAATGAGCAGTTGCCAAACGTCTCAGCTTATGAAATATTACAGATCATGAGTGGGGAAGTGTAAGAGAGAGTGAATTGCAAGGTTTCCTCTGGCCAGAGGAATGACCAGCCACCTAAAGACAGTTGATCAGAGAAACAAGAAGTTAATCTGGGAATGAACAGCCTAGACAGAGTCTTGTCCTTTTCCACTCTCATTAACTACAATAGGAACTGAGAATTTGGCACGCTGGAAAATTAGATTATTTCAAATTTAGGAGCCCAAAGAGTTCATGTGTTAGTATTTTTTTCTGAGTGTTCATGTTTCAAGATTTTCACTTACCAGTCTCAAACAGGTTTTTTGCTTTCTCTGGGTAAGGTTTCTATATCTGATGATAGTAAATCATGTGAATGCTAAAGTACCCAAGGTAGATGAAGGGTATAGTTATTGCAATAGACTGCAAACAGTGTTTTTATCTAGTGAATGAAGGTGGCCATTACCACCATGAACCAGGAATGCTGTAGGATGTAGGCCTGTAATCTTAAGGAGGAGGAGAAGGAAGGAGAGTGATATGTAAGTCAGAAGTCCTGTGATCCCCACTTTTAGAAGGGGTTTGTGCAGGCCTTAAAATTTGGCAAAGCTTTCCTTAATAGTCAAGATTTCTGGATCTTCTCCTTTCCATACATGCTGCTGGCATGTTCTGCTTAAGAGCGGTAGGATTCAAAATTCATCTTTTTAGCTTCTCGTGCAATAGGAGAAGGAAGGTGATTTCTGATTCTTCTAGATTTTGATCTCAGCTTGTCACATGGAAATAAGCTACAGCTTCCTGGCAGCCCACTCTTTTTCTCTTCGTGCAAAGGGTTTGGATTATGTGAACCTATATTGTTATACACAAAAAAAAAAAAAAAAAAAAAAAAAAAAAAAAAAAAAAAAAAAAGCTGAATATCAGGTTAATAAATCTGACCATGAAACATCATTAGTACCTCACAGTTCTGACTTCACAAATGTTATAAAAAAACCCTATAATGGAGTCCTCAGGTTTTTAAAAGGTTTTTTTTTTAACCATTTACATATTATTTTCCAAAAGACCCCACCTGTATTTTGATTTGAAATAATTTGCAAGAAATTGAAATTAAATGCAGCGTTATCACAGGTTTTTAATTAAAATTGTGGTCATGATCTGTCATTTCCAAAGTTTTTGCATTGTTGGGAAATCTGGATTTTAAAGGATGTTGAGTTTCACTGTTCTGAAGTGTTCTGCACTGAAAACCTTGAAAATTAAAATCTTCATCTGTGCCTTTTTCTCCTGCAAAACAAATTCTATCCCAAATACAGGCCACAGATATAAAATTTTTGATTTAACATTATAGATTGTATCTGCTGACATTCTGAAAGTTTTGCATGTTTTAACTGCAGAATAAGACCTCCATTTCCCCCAGCAACTCTGAATTATTTTGAAGTTTTGTTTTAAAACTTTGTTTAGCTCGTGTGTATCTTCCTGTCCCATCTGATTAGAGCTTTTACCTTTCAATCTCTCAGTTGCTTTTATTCAAATATTTAAAATGCAACTTTAATTTATGCATACAATTTTAGTATGGAAAAGTTAAAAATAATTTTACAATTTTTATTATGGGTTCCTTGTCAATATCTTCATTTTTTAACGCTGCAAGATGGGGTGTATGTCCTGTATTTCCTTACATGTGTTAAATGTACTCTGCTGTCTCCAACATATTTGTGCAGAAATGGTTTCGCTCTTTTGTATATGGATTTGTAAAGCTTGCAGAACAATATTTAGACCTCTCTGCTTGTCTGTGTGCAGTCTCTCATGCTCTTTCTTGCCACATGATGTGGTTTGGCTGCTGGGAGGAGGGAGTTTCATGCCCAGTATGATGGCAGGAGGGATTAGTGCCCAGGTTTGACTTGTTTGTATTTTTCATCCTTTCTATATCCAGTATCCTTTCAGTATATTCTTGTGAATACATGTTGTCACTCTAGCTACTTAGGCCTCAAGGAGTGAACTAAGTGAAGGAAAGTCTCAAGCACCTTGTACATACCAAGTGTTTATTTACACCGCTGAAGGAGACAGTTCTGTTTCTCTTTAGGCTAAAAGGTTTTAACCAGCAGGCAGATACTTTGCCAATAATGAGAACTTTGCCAAGAATGAGCTGCACACAGGATATTTTTGAACTCAAGGAATCCAGTGATTGGAAAATGGTTTCTTTGTGTTGTTCAAGTTAGTAAATGGAATCCCAAAAGTAAAGAAAGTAGATACGCTGAAGCAGATCAGTCATTTCTGCAAAGCCCTGGATTTTGCTACCTATTGTTGTACCACCCGCGTGTTACTACAGAGAAGAATCTCCACAGAGTATGTGAAGGCAGAGCAGAGAGGTACTCAGTGATGTGACTAGTATGAAGTTTGTACTGCACTGTAAGGGTCCATACAGAGGGTAGAACTGACGTATTTTGAACTGCAGACAAGTTGCAAAAAAGTGACTTTGTACTCTGAAGATATATTTCTGCCATAAGTGCAGGGCAGTCCTGCCCTCCTTGTTTTCTAACATTGTTAGAGCCTTACCAGTCTTCCCAAATGTGAGAAGTTTTGGACAGTGTCATATACAGAAGATTTTTGGTGTTTCGGTTTTGGTTTTTTTCAGTAAGGCACAAGTAGGTTAATTTGAAATCACAAGCTTCATTAAAGTACTATAAGATAAATTTATATTTTCATGACTGTACAATTTTATAAACGTTAAACCACTCCAAATTGCCTAACTGGAGAACAAATTTGAATATTTTCCCTGTAAAAGTAACATTCCATTTTAAGCATGTGCCATCCCCTGAGTTGTAAAATTGTTGCCACCAGGCAAGCTAGCGATGCGAGTCCTTTTGTTTAATTAGAGGTTTGTTGATTGGCTTTTATTTGAGGGAGAGAGAGGGAGGGTAGTTTATATTTTTGGAAGGAAGGGAAAGGCAAGGAGTTATTTTGCTTTTACAAGGAATAAATGTCCTGTATTATACGAACTAAAGACGTGCGTTCTCATCAGTGTCAGAACAAAGACAAAATCTCTGCATGAGAGAGCTTACTGTGTAGGAGGATCTTTATGTAGCAGATGAGCTGCATTAAGCTAGAAATTACAGTATTTAATTCACTGTGAAGTTCTAATGTGAGCCTGTCGCACAGGCCGTGTAGAAAGCTGTGTGTAGAGGTTCTTATTTGGTTCAAACCCAACTTTCTATGGGCAAAAAGAAAATTCCCAGAAGCACATGTATGGAACAATTATATGTATGGGAGTGATATGTTTTGGAAGGAGACAGTGGAAGTTTGCTGCAGGGGATAGGAAGTGACTTTGCATTACCAATGCCAGAATGGAGTCAGATTGGAAATGCCAATAAAATTGAGTATAAGATTGAAAGAAAAATCTGAAAGATCTGAAAGAATAGGATAAGCAAAATTGGAAATATTTGTTTGCTAGAATGGAAGAAAGCAGCGAGGTGATTCATAGTGTGTCAGAGGGAATGCTTTTTGTGAAAGGGTTTGTAGCAATTGTGGGTGTACCAAGTAGGAACTGGAAAAGGCAACAGAGTAGCTTAGGAACTTCAGAAGAAAGATGATCAGAACTCAAAGGTTTCAGCCTCAGGGAGTGGGAGAAAGGACTTGCTTGTTTTTCCAGGACATACTGTAAAGGAGAAGTCAACAGGACTTGGCAAAATACTCAAAGAGGTGGGAGAGAAGAACGACTGCAAAATGATAGGTGTGTTGTTCTGACAAAAAGGAGGATGTTGGAGCTGTAAAAGCACGGAAAAAATGCTTTTGAATAGGGGCAACTGCTGTGAGATTATAAACACAGATATTAAGCATAGGAACAGAGCTGAATATTCCAACTGAAACTGCCAGACTGAAGATCCTGATATTTAACTAGGTGTGACAGAAAATTATGGCTTTTAATTGGCATTTCTGTGCATTTCTCTCCTGTTTGTGCTTTGGAACTAGGTACAAAGAACCTTTGTAACAGAAGTTGTCTTGTGTAGGCCAAATGCATAGTTTTTTGTTCATGCAGGAAGTATAGCAGATATATGTGTGACAAGACTGGCCTTAGCTTGCAATAAGAGCTCACATGATAAAATTACTATTTTATGCCACAGTATGGCTGAGCTTGGTCATAAATCTTTAAATATTTAGATGGGAGCATTCATGGAACTTTGTAGATTCTCTCTCTAAAAGATCTCTTTGATTCACAGAATCCTGTAATTATTAAAGAAATAAAACCAAGGAAGTTATGTTTAGTTTTACTTCAACTGCCTGCTTTGAGTTCGACTAGCCATTATTCATAAGAATATTTAGTATTGTACAGAGCACAAGCCCTATGAAGAGCAGCTGAGGGAGCTGGGTTGTACAGCCTGGACAAGAAAAAGCTCAGAGGGAATTTTATCACTCTGTACAAGTAACTGAAAGGAAGTTGTAGTCAGGAGGGAGTCAGTCTCTTCTCCCAAGTAACAAGGGATAGGACAAGAGGAAACCGATATCCTAATGGAAATTAGAAAAAATTTCTTCACCTAAGAGTTGCCAAGCATTGGCAGCCACTGCCCAGGCAAGTGGTTGAGTCACCATCCCCTGCAGGTATTTAAAAGATGTGCAGATGTGGTGCTTGAGGATATGGTTTAGTGGTGGACTTGGCAGAGCTGGGCTAACAGTTAGACCTGATGAACTTAAAGGTCTTTTCCAACCTAAACAATTCTATGATTCTATGATTTTTGCTAGAGATGAAAGACTTTGTAGCACCACCTCCTTTTTAATGTCTGTAACTTGAACTCTGTCTTGAACAGTTTAGCAAAGCTTTGGTTTTGAGTTCATATCAAGAAGAACAACAGAGATCATATTTCAAAATTAGATTCTTTAGAATAATCTTGAGAGTGTGCTGACAGCCAAACTGTCCTTTGATTTTAAGATGCCATTGAATCTTCAGTTGATATTTATGTTCAAAAGCCTCTTTGATGGTATTTTTTTCCTTCTACTTTTTTATGAGGAATTATACTCTAATATCTACTTAAATATAAAGATTGCTGAAAGTATTTAGTAGTAAAATGCCTGGATATGAGTTAAAGCTGCTGAAACCAAACCTAAACCCTGCCTGCCCCTTTTCCCTTCCTCCATCCTTCCAAAGATGAAGAGAACTAATATTTGTCAATGCTATATTTGTATTATTATGAACCTAGAAAGCACAGCAAGGCCCAAAATTAATTCTCCTTCCTTTCAGTAGTGCTGGAGATTACTTACCACTATATATCTACAAGGCAGGTTTTGCACTGCTCCTCCTGAAATACAAATGCAACTTAAAATATTTCCAGCTCTTGATCAAGATTTTGCACATCGTTGAACAAGCAAGTTCTTCTTGATAATCATCGCAGATGCTTCTTTTTTTTCTGAAAGAATAGTAAACCCTTATTCTCCCTCTGCATGACTGAGTTTCACAACAAAGAAACAAAAAGTTCTCTTTCTCAATCTCTTTTACTCAATATTACTTGCAAATTGTGTAGGACACTGTACAGCCTTGGTCAGCTTGTTGGGGAATAAAACTCATTTGTCTCACTGGCATTGTGTAAGTTAAGTTATATTGAAAGGGCAGGATGCTAATTGCATGACTGTGTAAGTTGATAATCACAGACTATTGGAGTTCATAATTTTCTGTATCACAACAAGTTATCTATTACTACTTCTAACAGGCCTTTTCCTCACTCAAATGTAAATGTCAGAATACTGAATGCCATTTACTGGAGCATTTAATTACCCAAACTGTTGGAGTTGCTCTAGCAGTACTTTCAGAATCCTCAGGTTATTGGTGCCACTTCAACATTTATCTAAGTTACAAAGCATTGAAGGATCTTTTAGGAATGCCTAGGAAGTTTAACTGAGACTGGAACAGCTCAGTTGAGTGGCTTTTTGTGTTTCGTAGCGACTTTAGAGTCAATGAGGAGAAAAATGATTGTTTTCTCAAAAAGCAGAGTAAGTGCACAACAAGAAATTGATGTACACTGGAATCTTCTCAGCTACTGTGAAGAAAGACTGCAACTAGTAAAGCATACTCTTGTATCTAAATCATATTAATGATGTCTTATAAGAGATCTTGTATTAGTCTCTGACATTCTTTGGGGAAAAAAGATGGGATTTTGTTCAGGCCATCTAAATAAAAATTTTCAAAGTTAGATGTTTACTGATGAGTATGCAGATTTATGTCTAGTCAAAAGGTTCTCTTTTCACATAGTCTCAACTGGCTAAATTTTATGTTTGTATGCTCGATTTCTAATAAATGATCATAGCAGGCTGAAGTAAGTCTCTTGAGGTGAGATGAATGCCTTGCTGATGATGCTTATCTGTCTTTCCATGAGGGCTCTGGCAGTTAAATGGCTAAACTTAAGTGAAATGACACTCTTCCATGATGAAAACCTTCTTGAACAAGTATCTAAAAATGCAAGTGAAAGATAATGTACTCTCTTAAACTTACATCAACAGATCAGTTTTACTACTGTTTGCTTTTATGACAGTATCTAGGGACTCTAGCTATGAATAAGGTGGTTGAGGCTGTATAATCACAGAATAAAAAGCCAGTCCTAACTCCTGTACAGTTTACATGCTAAGTATAAAACAAGATGACAGGAGAATGCAGGAACACAGAAGAAGTAAAAGGGACAGTGAGAGCGTCTGGGTCAGTAGTAGTCACAACCATCAACAGCCCAATAATCGAGATCAAATTTTGCAGACTTCATTTGCAGTTACTTGGAGGTTGGTAGGATTGTAATTGTGGGGACGTTTCAGAGGAGTGCCTTTGAGGGGCAAGAGTCATAGAGACATATGTTTGGAAAATAAATATGTGGTCACTATGAACTGATGGGAAATTAGATCCTAGTTTAGAGCAGGGTTCTAGTGTTTGGTCACCCTCAAAGTCATAAATTGTTTTCTTATGTTTAAGTGGAAATTCTTGTATTTCAGTTTGTGCCCATTGCTTTATCCTGTTACTGGGAACTACTGGAAAGAGTCTGGCTCTATCTTCTTTACAGTCTCCAGTCTGATATTTATGCACACTGACAAGATTGCCCTGAGCTTTCTATTTT
The DNA here is from genome assembly GCA_013399895.1 of Serilophus lunatus. Lineage (NCBI taxonomy): Eukaryota > Metazoa > Chordata > Aves > Passeriformes > Eurylaimidae > Serilophus > Serilophus lunatus. The sequence goes on along the minus strand of VXBA01004367.1, from coordinate 757,115 downwards.
CTGATCTGTTCTCCAAGAACAGCCCCAGCTTTCCCAGCCTCTCGTCATATGACAGGTGCTTCAGTCACTCAGTCACCTTAGTGGCCTTTCACTTAATTGTTCCAGTTTAATGTTTATGTCACATTGGGAGTCCAGAACTTGACTCCAGGTGTGTCTTACCAGTGCAGAGGAAGGGAAAGGATCACCTTTCTCAACCTACTGGCAGCACTTGTTAACATAGGCCAGAATGATGTTGGCCATCTTTTCCAGCATCTTACAAAGTTTGGCTTGACAAAAGCCAGGGAATTGAATTAAAGCATGAATATAGTGAACTTTGGATGGTATGGTCCTCATGTCATTTTTAATCCAATTTTCTCAGTACCTGCTGGCACCTGCTGTACCAAGTGTATCCATCATGAGGTGTTTGTAAGCAAGGATACTATTTCCATACTAGAGTGATGGGTATGAATTTTGTATAGCATCTTTAAGTGCATATTTCTTGAGGCTCAGGAGCAATTCCTTCTGAAGTTGAGAAGGAGAACTGGATCTCATGATTCTGGAAAACAGTTTAGTTAATCTGCTGACAGTTTCTGGATCCTGAGCTTGCAAGGAGGAGTCTTGGTCAAGAGAGGAATGCAGGCTGTCTTGTTGTCCCATCTGCTGCACACTGGATGAAGGACAGCAAAGTGAAAGCAGAATAAGTTGCATGATTAGGGAAGGCTGGAGCGCAGCTAGGACATTCTAAGAAAGGTGTATGTTAACTCCATAACAGAAGGGAGATGGGAAGGCTCCTGAGTAAGCACTGGGCCACCTTGCGTCCAGGAGGAGGAGGAAGAGGCTTTAAAGGATCATGGGGACAGGCGGGGGAACTTGGTGTAGGTTAAAATGGAATACTTTGCACATGTTCCCTTCAAAAAGTAGATGCTGTGGCATTTCCACATAAGTCAGAGGTTGATTTGGGGTCCTTCACACTGACCTATAGAAATATTATTGAACTTACCTAGGTGATGTAAATCTGATGACAAGAAAAGCATGGAAATTTCTTCTGGGGTTGGTTGTTACTACTGATTAAAATACTTTGGGGTAAAGACTTTGTAGACAATTTGTCAGATCCATAATTTCTTTCATTGAGCTTCTGCTGTTTCCTGACCTTATGAAATGGCACTACATGAGAGCTACACACTTCACATGCAATTCCAAAAGATGGCAACCTTAGTCTTCCAAACTGGGGCCTTTGCTGAACAGCTTCAAAGCTCCTAACAGTTCACAGTGGTGAATATTCGAAAATTCTGTGTTCTCCCAGACTGAAGTTATTTTTATCCAGGTATTCTATTTTTCATACATTTAGACATATAATGCAGAATGTATGTGATTCAGTTAAGAAATGGGCAATTTCTCAAATGAATTTCAGTTCCTGAAGGAAGGGAGGTTATGAAATCTTAGATCTGTGGCTTCCATTTTCTACAAGAGTGAGGCTCTGTTATCAATCTGTGCTGATGCTTCTGTGGCACAGTGATAAAGCAGAGACAGTTTGACAAAAACATGAGTAAGAAACTATTTAATTTGATGAAGCTGTAGTATATTTGTTCTTGTCTTAGTGAATTATTAATGCTTTATACGCACAGTCCACTACTCTTGTCCATTTCCATGTACTTTAAATGACAATCACTACCATTTTGAAACTGTGTAACTCTGGATAGATATACTCTTGAGAAAAGATAAGGTATGTAGCCTTCATGCTACATTCATTCTTGTGGCTTAAGATCCATCTTTCTTGGCTAGTACCTATTTTCTGCTTTGATCTTTGTGTGCTGTTCCTCCTTTTTTGTTGTTTTGTTTTCATCATGAGTCTTTCTTGTGAGTAGTTAAGGACAGAAATTTCACAAATTCATCAAAAAATGCAGTTATTTTAGAAAGTTTTATCAAATCATGTAGATTCAACTGAAGTTGCATTCACAAAAATAGAAAATTTTGATACTAAAGTCTAAATTCTGTGGGTTTATTTATAACAAATGCTGTCTTTATATTACAGGATCATTACTGGATGGAAAATCAAGCATCTTGCTTATTTTTCAAATGTCATGTTTAGAAACCATCAGCTTGGAAATTCTATCTTGGTTTGGCTTAAAGCCAGATTTTGAAATCTCAGCTTTCATGAAGCAGAAATGTCTTTCTCTAGGCAGTCCTAGCAGCAGGGTCAAAGTCTGAGCCCTGCTCTGTTTTATGCCAAAGCTTTTCACTTCTGCAAGTGTTCATCTGCTTCTCCCCTTCCTTAATTCAGGGATAAAAAAAATTGTATCTTGTTTTGGTTGTGCCAGTTCCTTATGATTTTCCCTTCCTGACTTGTGCTGCACTGTGGGGATAAGTATTGGCCTGGGCTATTACTTCTTTTCTTCACGTAGGCTGCAGAACTGGGAGAGAATTTTGAGAGCGTTTTTTTCTGCTTTTGGCTTTTGTGCTGAAAGCTTGTGATTTTAATATAGCCTGAGGGATATTTTCCTCCCACAATGTTTGCTGGTCAGTCTATTTTAACCAACTCAATATTCTAAGTTTTGTATCACATTCGTATTACTCTCCTTGGTTAGGTTTATAGCTTGCCTAGGTAAGATTTCAGACAAAGCTCTTATCCCTGTGAGGTTTATCCTGTGCTACAATGCTCATTACTGAATGCTTGAGCATCTTAATGTTCATTACATTCATCCCTGCCACCCCCATGGAATACAAAGGTTAGTTTTTATCTTAATTTATTTTTATTTTTTTATTTAATGTTTTTAACAAATGGAAAACATTGGTCTGTAGAGACTAGATTTCATCTAGCCTCCAGAGTGAAGAAACAGAAAACAGGCTCCTGTGCATAGCTTTCAGGTGTTTGGCAACCTAATTGCCTCTGTTAAACAGTTGCAGCGATGGATGTTGCACATGTGATCTGAAAGAGTCAGCATTCTCAGCAGGAAGCTGCTCTGAGCCAATTAGAGAGAACAGGGATGTTTCAGGAATCCTGCCGCCTTCTGCAGCTTTGGCATTTAGCTCTCTGTGGGCCATAGGCACCTCCTCCTCTTGGCACACTGTCTCTCCTGCCAGTGCATGCAAGCTCTGAGCTTTTATTCTTCTATGTCATTTATTTTTAAAAAAGACCAACACACAAGACCTCACCAAACTTGTGGTGGTTTCCCTCTTCATCTCACCTTTATTTATACTTGAATCAGTAGCATAAGTAAATATTATCTGAGAAGTTTGTAAGGGCTTGCTGCCCACTTGGGCTCATTCAAGTTGCATCTCCCAGTGCTGGGGGAATGGCCAAGCGAGCGGGCTGTCCGGGAGGCTGGAGCTGGGGCGCGAGTGGTGCTGCCAAGGCCGTGTGAGTAGGCTGGGAGGAATGCGGGAGTCCTGGGGCCTTGGAGGACGATAACTCCTGGCCTGGCTCTCCTGGCAGGAAGGGGTAACTTTGGAGTCTGCTCCCAGCTCCCAGACTTGTTTGTGCATTTTAAACACGACTCTAAAACAGGTCCAAAGAGTGCAAACTGTATTTCTGTTATTCTGGTGACAGCCCTAACTACTCAAGGGTAAACGTACACTTTTCCATATCTTCTGTTACCCTCCCCCTGCTACATCTACCTTCCAGCCTGGTATTTAATCATGTTTTTGAGGCAGGAGAAAGAGAGAAGGCAGGAGAAGAACTTCTTCTTGTTTTGAAGAGACCTTTAACCCAGGTGTCTGGTGTTTTTTTTCCATTGAGTGCTCTAACCAGCAGGATACTGTATGAAAATAAACACAATTTCTTTCTCTCTAGCTGTGCTTTAAAAGAAAATGTTAATCTCTTCATTTTGCGAAGTACCCTGGGCTCCTGCTGTAGGCTGGATGTGTTCTGAGTGCAGGTATTGATTCCTGGGAGGCCAGAGTGGCACCTGAGGTTTTTGGGTCTTCAGTTGGAATAAGCAAGGGACACAACTGTCCAGATGTTTCATTTTCTGTTTGTACAGAAGTATAAGTTTTAGAAAACTTCCAGGTTTAAGTGGGAGGCACCTTTTGGAGTAGGCAACTGCAGATGACTCATTTATGGTTTTGGAATTCCTATAAAATGATATAGGTGTTTAAGTTCTCTGTTGAACGTAGTTTTAACTGAGTAGGGCCTCATGTTAGTGCCCTTGATCCTTTTCCTGTCTCTTTAGCTATTCTCTATTTCCAAATCTGTTAAAAAATGAGATATAAAATAATTACTGATTATAATTTCTGTATTACTTTACCTGATAATTATGTCTCTGTAATATTGTTCATCATTACAACCACTTCTTTCAATCATCCATCTTGTTTTACATCTGTATAACTTTTTTCTACAGAAGATAATTAGATTCAATCATAAGCATGGGTTGGGTTTTTTTGGGAAATACTACCATTATTGAGCCTACTGCTTTTCATTCATCAAGAATCAGAATTTAGCAGAGTGATCATACATTTTATAAAACTCTGTATATAAGTCAACCCTTTTTTTTCTCTCACTTTTTACTTTAAACTTTTATTTATGTACTTTTTTATTGAAGATGCTGAGCCAGTTTCTACTTGCTCCATTAAATTAATTTATAGGAGAGGTTCAGTGACACAGTCTCACTGTTTCAAGGGAGATGGTAAATGTACCTCTCATGACAAAATTTTATCCATAAATTTAGATACAACTTCTTTTAGAAAACATTGATAGACTAAATTCAGCCTAATAGTATACTCTTTATTTTATGCTGATTACATTGGTCTCTGTTCAGATAAAATATACTTCTTTTTCCAGTACCTTTTTTTCACTAAAACTCAGCACAGCAAAACACTTATTTCTTCTTTTTTATTTGGCAAAAGTGAAACTAGTGGATGATTTGCCATCTGAAGTCTGGACAAAATTTGAAAATTAGTTAAGATTTCCCCCTGCAAAAACCTAATTCTCTCCATAATTATTGTAATTTCTGCTGCACACAAAGCCCGTCTCAAACTTCACTGGGGATAGTTTCCATGGGAACCAGAGAATGAGAACTGATGAGTCTTGAAACAGTCAAATAATAATCTTCCTTTTTACCAGTGGGCAAAGATTTACTTCTCCATTGCTTAATGGAAGGCACTAGAGCTTTTTATGTTTTGAAGAAAAGTTAAAAAAATCATCTGGAAGGAGGCCAAGCCTGCTTTGTATACCTGTAGGGTTCATACTTGCTGTATTAAAAGGGAAAACCACTGTATTCTCCTGTGCTTGTAGACTTCTTGAATGGTAGGAAGAGAAATCTAACCACTCATAGTCCAGGGAAAGTAAGGAGAGAGTGGTCACAAGAGGTCACAAGAAGGTGAGTTAATTACATGTGTGACAGAGGTACAGAACCATGCCATGAATGCAAAACTTTAGAGGCTATTGAATGATCCTGCAGAAAGCAGCCCCGGGAAAGGCTTTCCAGGTGCTAGGATTGACTTGCCTCCAGAATTGAACTGTCTTGGTTTTTGCACAATGTTGAGTGCCCTCTGACCATCTTAGAATTTGGTAAAATGGAGGTTTATTGCAATTTCATGCGAGGCAGAAGATTCTTTCAAGAATGATATGAAGTAATGAATAAAGTCACTGTGAAGCCCAGTGAGATGCTCTGCTAAGTTGCCCATTATTTGGTTGCCATAGTCATAGTCACTGGGATTATTTTCCTGAAATACTGAGAAAAGAACATTATGTTTCATTCCTGTGAATAAAAAATAAGGAATGGATAGAGAAATGTCTGCCGTCTTTTGGATCTGTGATATTGTTATGAACGATGACCTTCAAAATAAAAAGAAAACAAGTTCCACAAATCTTGCAGCAAAGCTGCAGTTCTCTGTAAATGCTGATGCATAGAAAAGACAAGAAATTTATTCCTTACAGAGAAATAAGTTTGACCAATATGCGGCATTTTAGTATAACACAATTTAAGCTTCAGTAATAGAAGGGTAAATGGCAAGGTATGTTTTTAAAAAATATATTTTATCTTAAATTCATTCCTATATTCTTTACCATCATCTGATTTTCCATTGGTTTGGGGTTTGAGTATATAATATACATCTTTGTATAATTATTTTGACTCTATTTTACAAACATAAAGAGAGAAAAAGGAAAAGTGCACATTATTACAGTACTATTAGTGTTTGGAAAAACTTCTTTTGTTTTGTTGTGTTTTTTCAATTAGTTAAAATGATAGAACCTGAAGGAGAATGTTGTTATTTCTGCATTGTAAAATACATCAAATGTAGATGTGATTAATGATCTCATCCAGTGATTAAATTAACAAATCCCATTTCTGTCTCTTACCAGTAATAACTATGTTATAGACACTGAAGGCAATTACTGTATTTAAAAATGAAGATTCAAATTTTAAAATATTTTTCTCAGCTTGTGGATGGAGTTAAAATAAAATGAGTTACTTGCATTTAAAAAAAAAAACAACAAACAGGTGAAAAGGATTTTTCTACATTAAAGAAGTGCTTTGGTGGTCTTATAAGAACCCAGTTGTACTACTGACAATATCAAAAAATACAGGAAGAGGATGGGGTGGCAGATGAAGCACTGTTGTGTCTTTAAAGCCTAGAAGAGTTTGTTCACTTCTTACTGCTTGTCTGAAATAAGTGTTTATCCAGTTCTTTAATTTGCTACTAGCTCCATACATAATGCGTGCCTCAACTTCCAGGAATGAAGGACATCACAAAAATTCTTCATTGCTGTGACCAGCTGACCTAACTGAGATTATGCTGGGAAAGAGACTGCTCCTTCTCTTTCCTATAATCTGTAAAAAAGGCTTGTTATAGATGTGGTGTGTAACAAGCACCCAATGCTAACATTGGTGGGCTGCTTAACACTGTATTCCCTACTGTTCTCTGAGCTGTATCTCTAATTGCTGGCCCCAGACACTAGGCGAGATGATTATTAGAGGAGAAACTGAAGACTTACCACTGGTGAATCATAAATATCAAACACTTATTCTTTTGGAGAAAAAGGCATCAGGCTGCTGCTTGTCTTAAAGGTCTAGGTGGTGCAGTGATGAAGAATGTGATGATAATCATATGGGAACAGTAGGAATGGTGGTGGTTCCTAAACATCTGATAGGAGACAGTGGAACAAAGGACAGGGCTGATACAACTGCCATTTCATCACACATGCCCAAATCAAACAGCATCGTTTCCTGGGAGATCAAACAATGCTGCGTGCCTATTAATCATGAGAGAAACTCTGCTGTTCTCACAAGTCCTCCAAAACCTGCCTAACTCAAGTGGGCGAGGATCAGCCCACCCATGACAACCTGCTGCAGCTTTATCCTACATACAGTATATTATCAAAAATGTTATGTCTGCTCTGAACAAAATGTCCAAGTGTGATACATGTGGGCAATGCTCCAAGAAAGTGGGCTTGTCTTCATGAGAAAATTGTACTTAAAATTTAAGTTGGTTAATTCATTTTAATTAGACTAATCTACAGACCTTCATGAGACATTATTTTTTTTATAAATGCTGCTGTCATGCTCACTGAAGTAAATTTTTTGTGCAGATTAGCGTGGTTGTATATTGGTCTGAAGTCATATCAAATTTGTAGTGACTTTTCTCCAACAGCTGTGATGATATGCTGTGGTTTTCTTTGCATTGAACCATTAATTCCCTCTGTTTATTATACAAATGTAGGTGTATTAGGAAAGCTGTCAGTGAAGCACCAGCCATCTTCTTCACCTTTGAAGAGAGCCTACATTCCTAGAGGTTAGAGAAGGATTTGTGTAGTCCTAACTTTGGAATGTACAGCCATGCTCTCCTCAAACTGCATGTGGTAGGTCTTACTGCTCGAATTAATCTAAGTTTGATAAGGTACCAGTCAGTTAACAATACAGCTCTTTTTATTGGGGCAAGTTTTTATCTGCAAGAACAACAGTAGTGATTTTAAATTAAAAAAAAAAAAAAAAAAAAAAGATCTGATTCTCAGGGAAGGGCAGAAGTGCAAAAGCAGAATTATTTTAATGACCCAGCAAGAAAGTTCTGCCAGCAAGGTCTTTATTACCTGTTTATGTAGTCTTGTGTAAATAAAATTTATTTTAATAGTTTATTTAAAAGATGCAATATATGTTTTATGTTGTCTCTTCTAATTATGCATGCCTAATATATTTTACCTTCCAGAAACCCTTGAGGAATTATTCGAGAATTTGGCAAGAAGTAACTTAATGTCCACTAAGTAGTCCTTCAAACAAGAAGTCTCTATTTGTTCAAGTTGTTTAATCTATGCAAAGTAAACATAAAAGTCTAAATGAGTAAAGTTAGGTAAGAGAGAAAAGAGTAGGCCGTGTCAAACTAGTTTAACTTCAGCTTTTACAATGGTGGGAAGCAGCTCAAGAATTACAAGCCATTTATCATTATTTCCAGCTACTGATACATTCCTTTTAGCTTAGGCAGCTGTTACAATGTATATGACATATTCTAGAATTATTTTTGATATATAGGCATCATATTGTTTGTATCTGAAAAAATATAAAATCCTCCCTTCACCATACCACTTTTTGAGTTAAATTTACTGACATCTCTTTTTTTTAAGAAAAGGACTGCTAGACCAGAAGATCCTAGAGCAACTGGCAAGGAATTTGTTTAGGATCAAGCAAAAGCAGCATCCAAAAAAACTGCTACAATTTGGAATGTTGGAAACATGAACTGATCTGTTCCTGATTTCTCTGAAATTAAAGGCTGTCTTCTGTTCAGTTTTTGTAGCAGAGGGGTTAGGCTCACAGGAACTCAGCAGATGCCCTAGTGATACACTAGTTAAGCTTGAGTGACTCAAGCAATGCTGACTTAGGCTAAAAGAGAATCTACTCCAATAAGTGGGGTTATGTTTTTGCCCTTGGTAACATGACTGTGACTTACACAGCAATCTGACAGGGATTTATACCAAGTTCTTTTCAAAAGGCAAAATGTTCCCACAACATATTAGATTTGTGTGGCAAGGTTTCAGTTAGCAGGAAGCTACAGTGGTGGCTTCTGTGTGAAGCTGATAGAAGCTTCTCCTGTGTCTAACAGAGCCAATGCTCACTCAAACACTGGCCAAGGCTGAGCCCGTCGATAGCAGTGGTAGAGCCTCTGGCATAACAGAGTTAAGAAGGGGAAAAAAGTTATTGGTGGAAGTAATTGCAGCCAGATAAGAGACAGAAAATATGAAAGAAACAACTCTGCAGACACTAAAGCCAGAGAAGAAGGAGGGGGAGGAGGTGCTGCATGCACTGATATTGGTTAAATATACACAGCCAGCTTTCAAAGTGTACATACAAATAATTAAGACACAGCCCAATATTTAAGACTTTTGCTTTTTTTTTTTAGAAAATACTACCTCTCATTACCTTGTTACTTTATACATGTCATTTTGCCCATATTTGAAATAACAGAATCAATTACACCTACATAAGGTATGTAAAATACATAAATAAACATAATATAAATTTCCCACTCCAAAAGCAACACAGAACAAGTGGTACTTCATGAAATATGAATGACTTTCTAATTGTAGGTAGCTAGGGCCTGGCGGACGGAAGATGTCGTGCTGTAACGGAAAGACAGACCCCTCTCCCCCTTAGCCAGTAACATGTAGCCACGCTCCTTGAAGTACCAATGGTATGTAAGCAGACAAGATAAGAGCAGAAGAGATAAGACTATATATTGTGGTACCCTAAAACAATAAACGCCATTTTGCCTTCCACCACACTGGTGTCTGAGTGCTGATGGCCCGAGCAGCCTGGGGTTGGCTGTCGTGTCGTTCCTGAGACAGGTCACCGCGCCGCGAGCTAATGCGACACTAATTAACATGAATCCCTACTCTTAGAACATTTTAAGGCAGTATAGCCTGCAACAATTACTCTTACTTTAAAAACAATCTGTTTTGTGATGAGTTATGTTCAGGTCTCAGAAAGCAGAAAGTTAAATAACCATTGCCATAATCATGTCCAAGATTAGCAGGCTAATTAAAAAAATACAGGTTTCCTATGAAGCTTCTATTTTTCTTCTGCAATTCTGAGCCTTCCATGAAGAACACAGACTGTTCTGTATGTGTCCTCTTTAAAATTTCTTGTGTTTCAGATGAATCAGTCAGTGAAGAATTCATGACTCATTCGTATGAAAAAATTTCTTGAACTTCCCCACCTATGTGGCCTGAGGATCATACCCTGACTTTGCTCCTAGCAAACTTTCTCATTTCATCAGCAAGAAATTCTTAATTTTCTTTTTGCATCCATGAGGACCTAGCTATTGAGTTATCACTGAAATAGAAGGCTTGATCAAACTCAAGATTTCTAATATTACAGTCTGACTACAAGCATGACTGGTATGTATTATGGGTAATCACCTATTTTGTGGTACAAAGTATTACAGGTAGTTTTAGTCTGAGGAATAGTGTGTATCTTAGTAATGGTATTAATTGCAGATGGTTGGATATTTGATTTCAAGTTAATGCTTTTCAAGCTCACTACAAATGAAATGAAAAAGGCAAAATGTTAAACAAGGCTACATGGTCAGTGATCTCTATTCAGTGCTGAATTACATGGTTTACATCTACTAAGACAGTTTGAGGAGGAATGAGAAAAAATAGAAATGGGCAGAAGGTTGATTTTCTCAAAGAGCAATGTATCAGAAGTCATTCTGAAGCAAAGGTTTTAGTGAAAGAAGGCAGAAGAAAATAAAGGCCTCAATTTTGAGATTCTGAGTCTCTGAAATTCCTGCTAGAATTGGTTGACAGACTGCAGCCCACAAGGGCAGAAAGGGTACACACTATGTATAAACATGAAAAATAATATAAGGAATTTTTCTAAAACTTACCTGTATGTACAGACCCATAAAAATTCAGGGCAGGCAGGGAGTGGATTATTTGAACTCAGAGATCCTAAAGTGACTTTTCCAGCCTGTCTTTTGGTCATAATAGATTTCTTCCCTATTTTTTTAGTAACATGAGATACGCAGTGTCCTTTGAATGCTGCTTCACTTATCTTTTTGTATTACTAGTGCATACGAGTTTTACTCAGCATATTAAAAGAAATGTCCAAGTGGTAAGATACACATTCATATTTCCTTAAAGTATCTTCTCATTCTTCTGCTTTGCCCCCTACTAACCAACATTCTTTCTCAATTTTTGTTCTATCACCAACAGATATTTCTACTGACTATTTAGTGAGTTCACTGTTATAGCATCACTGGATGCAAGCTTCATAAAATCTACTTAAAAGGTAAATAAAAAGTGTTTGGGGTATTTAAGAATAATAGGAAATGCCCTAGGCAAAAATAAGAAATTCTGTTCTAAAAATAAGTAGCTTAGCTTCATGCATGTGTTGTGCCTATTTCTACCTTTACAGTACAGGTTCATAGTCCTAAACTTAACTTTCAAACAATCCAGTGCTGTCAGGGATTAACAGCAGGCCTGTTAGCATATTGATTAAATTGATATTGATAATATTCGAATATACCCTTGAATACTGTGAATCTCAGCACATCCTTAGAGGAGCTAAAGCAGAAGAGCTATTGTTCCTTGGCTGTAACTGTTGGTTGCTGATAATGTATAAAGTAAACTTTGTAGCAAGAACATCGTAACTAGTGATAAGTGAGCCTTCTGGTTGCTTTTTATAGTTCTCCAATCATAGTAGTGGAAAACAAATTTCTGTCCTATGAGAAGAAAGCACATTGCCTTCTGTAAGGGGATAATTACCAGATGCGCAGGGGAATAAAGTGGCCATTTTGGACAATCTTGTCTAGCAACCCAGTGTGTCGTTCTTGCCCCAACTGCGACACAGTGCTTTCTGCAGTTTGGGAGGTTTGCAGTCATTTCACTTTTTAGTTATCAGGATGATAGTCAGAAAAACATTGCCCATTCAGTTTACTGGTTCACGGTGTTACTGAGTGGCTCATAATTTTTAAATATCATGAATTCGAAAAGCTGCAGCATAATGTGATGATTTAAGAATCTTCATCCTACTTAAAAAGCCTGGGATTTGGTGTCTTGGTACAATGTAGATTCGCAGTAGTTGAGATGGCAGAATTTCATTCAGTGTTTTCTCTTTGCAATGGAAAAGAGAGTGAACTGTCTCAGTTGTCCTTTTAAACTTAACACAGGTAATACACGAGATGTATCCTGTGTTATGATACCTCAGTGGTTTTTGTATTGAGAAGTCATGAGAAGATCCTTGTTAACAAATGATCCATCCATGATAATCCCACCATCTGCTGTCCAGGGAGGATGGAAAGCAATGAAAAAGAGAAATAGCAAAATAGCAAAATCTCAAATTCACTTATTTGGTGCAGACTCCTTCCAGCAATCCACAAATCTTATTCAGGCATCTGGCAGGGACTTGGCAGCTTTGCAGTTGTGGGAAGTGAAAAATTATCATAGTTAAACTTATGCCTAGCATTCTCTTATTTTTTACGAAGATAGTAAAATAGTAGTGTGGTCCCTGTTTGCAGGCATGCATCTATGTATAGCTTCAAATGCCCCCCCAGCACTTAAACTGCTGAGAACATCGTGCATGGGCGAACTGTAGTGTTAGTGAATTTGGGTTTGATTAAACTCCTACTCTCTCAGCTGTTTCTGAAGATTTGGTGCACTGTGTTCTTTCTCCTTCTCTGAATGGCACTGAGCATTACCAGTAGTAACACCATGAGTTACTACTACCTGATAGTATATTAAATATCCATTTACTTTTTTCCTTGCAGTGAAATAACAAAAGAATCTCTTTGTCTGATGAGATTAGTCTCTATCTGTGTACACTCTTGTAGAGCATTTGTGCAAAGCTGATTGAGTAAGCTCTTAAGCACAGGAAGCTAGGAAAATGCTCTCAGGTCCTCTGCCTCTCCTACATCAGGTACTTGCGTGTTGTTTCTGAGGTTTTACTCTTAGTCAGACCTCTGCACAGTCTCAGAGGAGCACTGCCATGCAAGCTAATCATTCCATCATTGCTCTGCCTGAGCTGCTTCTTTCTTTTTTCTTTTTAACTTCTTTTCCTAATTACAAAATAAGCTGGAGTCACTGAAATACAAAACCAAACTATTTACCTACAGCTGGGATGTTTTTGGGCTGATTAGATGGTGTCTTTACCATACAACCTCATGAACCAAAGCCAATGATTTCATGCCTGATAGGTATCATAGTCAAGGTGTTGCCTGAAACAGATAAGAAATAACACAAACATGGCGTTTGCAGAGGTGAAGGGAGAGTGCAGCTTTACTAGTGAAGTTCATGGTCCAAAAGAGAAAAATCATAACAATCTCTTCATTTTTATAACTTTCAGAGTGCCCTCCCCGAATACTATCCAACTAAAGTCCATCTGACTACTGTGTCCCTTAGACATCCAACAGGATGGTCCCTTGTTAACTATCTCCACCTCAGTTCAGCCCCCTGTAGGCCTGGAAGCCTAACTCTGTGTTTTGGCTTACTACCCCACTTATCTGTACACAGGAACGCAAACACACAGGAACACAGGCTCTTCTGGCCCTTAATATTCCAAGTTATCCAACTACCTAGCTAAAGTGAATTCCCCGAAATGTTAAGCATACCCCTTAAGGCATCAAAGGCATTGCTGGAACTCTCAAAGCTGCCTACATAGAGGCATGGACACATGCAGCTAACTTTTGTTTCTGTCATTTTATTCCCTATCCAAAAATTCCACTGCATCCAAAATAGAAAAATAGCAAGGGTCAAGTTCTTTTGCTCCTCATGCACTCCTTACAACTTCCTTCTCAGATCTGAAAGGTTGTGGGCAGTTTTGTACCCATCTTTATTTTCCTTCTGCCTCCACCTCCTCACCATCTATTTCTAAATGTGTTCTTTCTTTTTTCAAATTGCACAGCATGAAACTAAAGCAGACTGCTGAATAGTAGATCTGAACTACCTTAGACTTCTGTAATGTCACTTCCTTCCTTTACCCTTCAGTCCAGCCCTCTCTCCCCTGCTTCTTTACACCAGTTTTTCTCAGATGACAAGATAGCGCTTGGAAGAAGGGCTGGGCATTTGTAAGAGGTGTATTACAGAGAGCAATGCCACACAATACAGAGGAAAAACTAGTAATATGGCCTCATTATAAAGAATTTTACAGTAACTTGGATTTATGTAAAGCCCTTGGCAAAACAGTTAAAATTCTGCATCCTATTTCTTCTTGGGTCATCATCCCCTCGTGTTCACTTGTCGTGTACTCTTAACTTTGGTATGTTTGCCTCTATTGGGTTATCAGGCAGCCTGCTTGCAGTACCTGCTTCTGCTGTCCAGAAACAAGCCCATATAAATATTTAAGTTCAAACCCTACCATCAGCTTATGTACTAAGCGATCTTGTTATTTGCTGAAGTGTGCATGACTCTATGTCTGAGGGAATGAGAATGGTCACCCTTAACGGGTGGCACTTGAATAATCTACGGCCCTCTCAGTCCTCTATATCATTCAGCAGATGCATCCTGAAGCTCTTTAGTCTATTCATCATTTCACAGTAAAGATACAAATTAGACATAGCTTGTTTGATGAAAACGGATGGACATGTTGTATGTAAATACACCTTGCCTTGGTAGCAAGAGTGCTGTTTGCCTCTGGTTTAGACAGAACCTTTCCTTCCTGAAGAATTAAGGATCTGTTACCTAAATCCACTGTACAGGTCTATTCAAACACTTGCTGATAGAAGTTACAGCTTCTCAAGTTCTTCCAGAGGTGCATCACTTCTCTTTTGAGAGAGTGTGCATCTACTTTGTTCTTTCCAGAAATATGTGTTGCACCAGAGTATTCATCACATAATGCAGCTTTCCAGAATGCAACCCTTTTCTCGAAAAACAGGAAGTGGAGCTTCCAAATAATGGAAGTTTTAATTTTCCAGCTATGTTGTGCGGATTTAGCCACTCACTTAGCAGTGAAATGACTGGAGGTTTCCCTTGTCTAACGATGCACGATGTACTTACAGGGCTAACTGAACCTAACTCTGCAGACAGGTAGAGAAACTCGGTACTTTTTCCCACTATTTTCCCCACATTTTTTGCCATCAATGATGGCTCCAAGAGGCTTGGACGCCCATCTACCAGGAGGGAGGCACTGCCCCTTTCCCCCGACAGGGTGCGCCCAAGAGCTGCTCTTCACCCTCCTCGACAGTCTCGCACTTGATTTTCAGGTTTTTATTTTACACGCCTGAACGCTTAATATTATGCCTGCTATTCAGTATGTGGGGTTGTGATCTTCCTTTTCTATTACCCTAGTGGCTTGATGGTCTTGCCCGTGCAAAGCTGGCTACTTTAAAACAGCTCTTGCTGGGTATTTTTGTCTTGGGCAATGGCCCAGATCCTTCAAAAGCTCGTCCCTTCGTGCAATTGTTCGTTCTGTTTCAAGCAAATATATATGTAATCGTATCCTTCTATAATGCTGTACTGATTGTGTAAGCATTCCTTTCCTTTCTTAAAAATGGTGTAGTTGAATTTTTAGACTTTGGTGAACTAACGAATTCATATGTTTTGTGTTTCAACATGATGGCAGTGTCCTCATTTTTCTTTTCAACAGTGTGATGAGGTGGTCACCCTTCTGGATTTCTGTTTGCACAAGCACTTTATTGCTAGCACAGAACTCTTATTTATAGATGCCTCTAACTGGTAACCTGTATTTCTACAGTGACTGCAGCACAGTGATATTGTCTCTATGCTTTGGCAAAGAGCAGAGCTTTTCCAAAATAATGGAATATTTTTAGCTGGCCTACGTTCATTATCTGATGCCATACAGAACACAGTAATTAAGTATTTAATGCCTTTATGCACTAAATTAAACTAATTACCAAATCTGGCTTTAAGAGAGAATTTTCACTGTGGGTATTTTAGCAAGACAGTACCTCTAAGATAGGAGAAAATGCAACCAAATTACATGGAAGGTAACCGAGGTATGGAAAACTATACTTTGTTCTACATTCAATAAGTGACACATTGCTTTTTTTGAGCGAAAATAGCTGTTTTCTCTTTTTCTTTATTGAAATTACTAGATTTTTGTAAAGAAAAAAGGAGAAACTAATTCCATGAATGTGACCATAACCAGCCTGAGTTCCTGTTATCAGGAAGGCTTGGGACACACTACTGACATGTGAGCTCCAATAGAAGCATAAGCATCAGCTTCAAGATGGAGCAATCCACACAAATTTTTTCTCACTTGCCAACAGATTGCACACTGCAAGGCAGCAGTGGTGTGCTGCATTTTGTGAATTCTAGACTCTGTTTCCCTCTCCAAGAAGTCATCTCTTGCTGTTTCCAGAATGGCAGTATAAGCTCCAAAGTGCCACTTAATTTGAACAGTCAGTTGAAAAAGGTGAAAACTGAACTTGCTGTCTTCTCTTCTTCATGGCCCAAAATGTTATCTGATTTGCCAAGGCAGCGATTCCTGAACTCAGTAATCAGAATTGCTTGTGTATTATTTACTGAAAGTGTCAAGCACACTCCTAAGCTCTGAACATCAAGTGTATTTCTCCCTCCTAGGATACTTCTCCCTCTTCCAGTTTGACTCACTAAGTGTTCTTCAAGAATAACAATGGATATTTCCTACTTGAGAAATACTCTGAGATAATTCTTTTGCACAGACTGCCAAAGCCCATTATTGTCTGTATTCTAGATTTGGACATCTTTTTCAATAGAAAATTAATTTTGTTACAGTAAGAAAATATTTCCATGAAGAGATAAATATTAAATTATTGTGAGGCTCTCAACTATCTCTTATTTCTGCTTTTCTGGTTTGAAATAGTTGAATTAGTAACATTTCCAAGTCTGAACCATTCTCATTGATGTTGGGGAGTTTTCTATATCATGTATCTACTTATGATACTTATCAGATGAATCAGGACATGTGACAGGTACCATTTACCTTGGAAAATCTTTCTCATTTTGTCAACTAATCCCAAAAATTTCCTCAGCTGAATGGTTTATCATGAAATACAAGTTTTGCCAGGATTGATCCTTAGCAAATACTAACAGACCAAACATTTAACCTTTTCCTTTTTTGTGAGATCGTGTATTTTCTGCAACTAGCTAGTATGGTATTTTCCACCATTCCAGCTAGGCTGGTAACTAATAGTTATCTGTGTTGTGCTATAAATACAGAGCTCAGTGTTGAGGGCTTACAAGGGAAAGCTGTAAGAAATACAGCTGTTTTGATTTAGGATTTCTAGCTTTTAATGCAGGGAGAACCACTATGTCAAAGGAAGTAGTTGTACACAATGTAAAATTCATGTTTTTCCCTCTTGAAAATTATATTTTATTCTAGCCAGAGCTGTGTGTTTCTTGAATAATTTAAAAGGAGAATATTTAAGAATGGATGTGATAATCTCCTTACACTAACTGAAGAAAAGGCTATTACTAGTCTGAGTTTTTGCCTTTCCTGTTAAACTGCTAGAATACGCAGTTTTGTTATCATTAGCAGAGATTTTCTTCAAATCTTTCAGGACAAAGTTCTTTTTTTGATGCTATTCTTGAGCTTTCAATTAGTTTGACATGTTCTATGTAAAAACAGCACAGTCTTCAGAAACTGCCAAATTAGTGATATTAATGATCTCCCATTTTTAACTATTAATGGCTTCCTATATAAAAGAATTACACTTACTGGAGTCACAGATTTCTCATGTTTGAAACTACAGGTTATCAACTTATTGTAGCTGTTTGCCGTTTATTTTAGTCTCCTGAGACTCTGGTACAGGGTAGTCCTGGCAGGAACATTCCCTATCTGCCAAAATGTATCTTGTTCAGATCAGGCCTTTCTCTTTAAACTGGATTATGTAATAAGAATTCATGGCTCAGTGTTAAAAAACCAGAATTCAATTCTCTATATGTTGTGATATGTATAAGGAAGAAAAAACTCCTTTCTGCCAGTGATTTGGCAGGACAGCAGATAGAGGCTTTCTTAGCCAAAGATCAGATTAAATAAATAGTTTCCATTTCTACGTGTACATACAGATATTATCTTGCAAGACTTGAAAGACGCTGACAGGAGACAGATGATGGAATGACTTTCTTCTTTTGCCTGAGCCATGTGGAAAAACTTGCACTGCTGCCCTGCTGTGCAAATGTCTCAAAACCTGAGCGGCTTAAAAGCACAGAATTGACTCTTGGCAACCCATCAGTGACATCCAAATAGTTCTGGTTGTAAGTAAATATAATTCACACATCTAAAATAAACAGGAAATCAACTGTTTTCAGTGTTGCAGGACCTCCAGTGCCCCTGTCTACAGGCAGCAGGAGCCTGAGCTGGGGCCATGCAGTGCACCAGGACAGCCTAGGGCCAGCAAAACCACTCTTGAAACATCCTCCCTTCTGTTCCTGGTCTCTTCTACATTTATTTATCAAAATAGTGATTTTCAATCTAACAATATTTGTTGTTTGCCTGTCAATACTATCATGTTGGTGATTTGAATTTCGTTGAGGCCAACAGTTCTGAGCCGCATCCTCTCGGTGCAAATTAGGTTAACTAGAGATTGACACCTGTGAACACTCGAATGTATATAGTACCTCATTAAAACTAATGAGTTAAGTTCGTGGATCTCTGTACCTCATGTCTTTATTTTCAGTCACCGCTGTCTTTTTTCTGTATGCATAATAATTAGTTTTCAGAATTTGCAGTGTACATCCCCACGCTATTTTCTGGATATTTATGCAATTAGTTTAATGAACTTTGCTTAGGAGCTGCTATGTGATTAACTGTCATTACCTTCTTGGATTGCCAATTTTACAAATTACCTAGAGATTTTACGTTCCGCAATTAAGTTTTCTTATTCGCTGCACAAAGCCAAAACATTTTTGTGGTGAACTCGCCCGGCTAACAAGCAACAAAGGCTTGCTGGTTGTGGTTGTGCTCCAAAGGCGATGCCCTGGGATGCTCCGTCCCTGTCAGCACCTGCCGGAACGAGGGATGCCGGCGCAGCTCTGCGCGGTTTGCCGGGGTTTGTCACCAGCACGTTCCCCTCTTGGGCTGTGGAACGGATCCACAGCGAGGGAGGGAAGGAGGGAGGGAACACGCTGGGTCTCGATCTCCGTGCGCCCGGTGCCACGCGCGCCCCACGGGATTCCGGCAGCGGGAAAGAGCGGGAGGTTCCCCTCCCTGCCTGGGCGGGCACCGCCTCCTCAGAAACGGGCGGCAGCCGAGCCGGCCCGGCCCGGCCCGGCCCGCGAGGGTCAGCCCGGGGAAAGAGGGGATAAGCCGGGGCGGGGACAGCCGGCGGGGCTCCGCTCTGGCGGCGTGGCCGCGGCCGGCTCCGTCCTCCGCCGCTCGGCGGTCACCGCCCGGGGCCGGACTGCAGCGGGCTCGCCGCCTCCCCCGCCCCGCCGGCGGAGCGAACCACTGCGGCTCGCCGAGGAGGTGAGGCACCTGTCACGCGCGCCCG
>VXBA01004367.1:671189-737459 GCA_013399895.1 Serilophus lunatus | reverse complement strand
CGCTGCTCCGGCCCCGCCGCTGCAGCCCCGCCGGCCCGACACGGCCCGGCACAGCCCGAGGAGGAGCCGCCGCGGGGGCTCCAGGGCTGCACTCTCGGGTTAAATGTATTGCCTTCTGCGGGAGACGCTGCCAGCCGCTGCCGTGTGGCCTTTTCAGTCGCCCGTGGCGACCGGCGGAGCGGAGCGCGGCGTGCGCGGGGCTCCGGCGCTGGTACCGGCACCGCGTGTGCCGCGGGCGGAGTGAGGCGTCCCCGCCGCGCCGGGAGCCACGGGGCGAGGGCTGAGGAGGAGGAACGGAGGGGAAGGGAGAGGGGCTTGGCTCAGGGGGAGCGCTGGGCTGCCCTTCGGTGGGCTGCGGGCGCCGGGGACGAGCCCCTCGGGCTGGGGGTTGAGAACAGGTCCAGCCTCTGGCTTCGCTTCTGCATGTCCTTGTTGGGCATCTGCAGCCTCTTCCAGATGTAAAATCGCTGCCCGTGACAAGGGGTAACTTTCTCTAACGGGGTTTCACTTTCTTTACCACGTCTGCTGAAGATGTTAACGTTGAGTTCAGTTGTTTGCGTTTCCTCGAGCTGATGTTTGATTTGCCTTTCTAAGCTGATTATCCTTGATAGTATTTCTACCCTTATGTTTCTTTGAGAGAGCAAGGATTGTCTTGCGGTGCCTCACATTTCATGTCACATTGCCTTTCCTTTGCGTGCATATTTGTGCCATGGCACTGTACTTGTGGATGGTAAGATGTGATAATCTGTTCTTTCACTAAGAAATGATGTTATAGATTGTAAGTGACAGTCAATGTGAAAAAGTTTGTAATGGCAAGTTTTTGTGTGTATGTGCAGCGTTGAGTTGTATTTTTTTTTTAGTGTCAAATAACAGTAAATGGAAATGGTGACATTTAAAGTATGAGTACCTGACGCAGTTCAGAAAACCCTCCTTTTCTATTGCAGGTTAAATCTGCCCTTGTTCTTGAGTCCTCGGTCGTGCTGCTTTGTTGGAATTGGCTGCATGCGTTTAGATATTTGCCTCCAGATCTCTGTCGAGGGATGGCCCTGCTGAAGGGCGGTGGCCCCTGAGGAAAAACATTCCTCAAGGAGAATCTCAGCTGTGACAAAGTACTGAGAGGTGGTACCGCAGAAACTATGCAAGCAGGTTTTGTGCTTCTGGAGTAAACATGATGAAAACAGAGTCTTCAGGAGAAAGATCAACCCTCCGAAGTGCCTCTCCTCACAGAAATGCGTACAGAACTGAGTTCCAGGCGCTGAAAAGCACCTTTGACAAACCGAAATCAGATGGAGACCAAAAAGCAAAAGAGGAAGGAGAGGCCTCACAGAGCAGGGGAAGGAAATATGGCTCAAATGTCAACAGGATCAAGAACTTATTTATGCAGATGGGCATGGAGCCCACTGAAAATGCTGGAGTTGCCCCTAAAACCAGGGGGAAGCGTGGCCCTCCATCACCTCAGAGACGAATTAGGCCCAAAGAATTTGTAGAAAAAGCAGATGGTTCAATTGTAAAATTGGAATCATCTGTCTCAGAAAGGATTAGTAGATTTGATACTATCCATGATGGTCCTTCCTATTCCAAGTTTACTGAAACTCGGAAGATGTTTGAGCGAAACTCTCATGAAATGGGACATTCAAATCGCTATTCCCCAAAGAAAGAGAAAATCGTTTCCAACGAGCTTCCGGATGAGTGGTGCAGCTCCAAGTCTCACAGAGGCAGCACTGATTCACTGGACAGTCTTAGCCCAAGGACAGAGACTGTCTCTCCAACTGTGAGTCAGCTCAGTGCAGTCTTTGAAAACACCGACTGTCACAACGCAGTCGTCGTAGAGAAGGCGGAAAACAACGAGTATTCGGTAACCGGTCACTATCCACTGAACCTCTCATCTAGTGTCACAAATATCTCCTCCCCAGCTGCAAACCTTGAAGGCTTCAGTCCTTTGAAAGAGGCCAGCACATGGTCTCCCTCAGCCAAACAGAGTACAGGCGTGTCTGTTGAGAACTCACAGCAAATTAGCAAGCCTTCAACACCGAGACAGAAAGTGTCCACTGGCACTTCAGTAGGTTTAAAAACAAGCGAAGAAATAAAGAAAAGCACAGAGTCAAGTGCTGATTCTCTTGAGAGCTCTGCAACAGGTCAACAGGATTTGGTGAGAGCGCTCGACAGCGAAAGATCTGTGGACAGCTGTGTTAGGAGTAAGTCAAAAACAGAGGCAGGAGTTTTGGTACAACAAAAGGAACGGCCAGAACATACAGAAGGTGTCTTTGATCGACCTGAAGCTGTAGAATTAACAAGAGATGTAGCTTCAGGTGGTGATTTTGCCACGGATGTGGTTGCAGATGCTGCCGAGTCCCATTATGAGGAGGCGAGTGAAAAAGATGTGCATGAAGATGTGAACAGTTTTCAGAGTTCCCACGTGTACATGCACTCTGACTACAATGTGTATCGGGTACGGTCCAGGTATAATTCTGACTGGGGGGAGACAGGTACAGAGCAGGAGGATCTAGACGACAGTGATGAAAATAACTGTTATGAACCTGATATGGAATATTCTGAAATTAATGGATTGCCAGATGAAGATGAAATCCCTGCCAACAGAAAAATACAGTTTAGCCGGGCTCCAATTAAGGTAAAGTTTCTTTTGTTCTTTTTTTGCAGTTGGTTTGTTTTCAGATGCAGCTTTATTTGAAGGAGATTTTGAGATCTGATCTCCTCTCTGAAAAGATTGCAGAGGACCTTTTGATTCATGTTCTTTTTACAGTCAGCCTGTGAAATGAAGTAAGGCAGCTGAGCCTTGATGAGCTTGTGTCATTGCCTAGACTTGGTGGCTGACTAAACCAGCAGAAATTGAGAATGACAGCTGGGTTTGTGACGTTTGAGAATTTTAACATGCGTGTTTTGACTCCTATGACTGAACTGTAACCACATGGTGAAATATCGATGTGGGTATTTGTTGGCCTTTGTGCTGCTTGTTTCATTTCATTTGAGATTGCAGCTTCTTTAGATTGAATGTGTTTTCCTCAGGTCTCAGCAAATATTCTTTGAAGGACCTGTATTTAAAGACTTTGTTATGAAATAGTGTCATTCTGTAGTACAGGACTGTTAATATTCTGCATCTCAATATCTTTTTTAGTAGCATCGTCACTTTTTTAAAACTTTAAAACGATGTAGGTTTATTTAGTATATCTTAGTGCTACAGAAGGGTGAAGTCAGTTGACCAAAATAGTTAATGAGGGATGCGTTTTTTGCAGAGCTGCTATGATTTGGTTTTAGGTACCTTGAAATTACAGCTAAGAATGTTGTCTCCAGTAGTTTTCAGTGCAAGAAGGAATAACTGGTTAATAACTAGTCATGTTTTGTTGTACCAGCCTTTCACTGCTGAGTCTCAGAGCTGAGTATAGAAGTATTTTACCTCCAAGTTGGTTTTAGTGGATGTGTGTGGTGGTTTGACCCTGGCTGGAGATGCCAGATGTCTCAAATGAACAATTCAAAAGCATAGTAATTTTTGCAGATATGCCTCTTGAAACAGCCATGTATCTCCAAGTACTTGAACTATAAACATTTTAAAATTAAAAATATGTTCTTGTAGTTGATTATTTTCATTGTATGAGCTTAGGAATGAAAATTACTAAATTAATGAACAGAAGTTTCCCTATTGAATTAATGTGATTTATATAATCTGCATTTACACTGCCTGTGGTTTAAGGTAGGGTAAGATGTATGTTGTATTATGAAATTTTTATCTGGGTGAAGCAACCGGGTTTTCACATCTGTTTATTGTGGGGTGGAGGGAGAAGAATGGTCTTGTGTTCCTCATGCTTCAAAAAGACCATTTCTAACACTGAAACCAAAATATTCCAAGTCGAGATAATGCAATTTTTTTCTTTTGTTAATACTTTATTCAGGCTTGCATCATGAACTAAAAATTGTAAGAGTGTTTGTGCTCCCTCTAGATTATTCCCATAAGTGAACTAGCCAGTTTTCTTGGATTTGTGGGGGGAGGTGAAGTAGAGAAGATTTTCATTACAAAGGATTATGGAAGTTGTCTCCCCCACTGCCTTCCCCCACAGGCTGTGCTAACAGATATGATGATGTCCTCTCTTCTAAAAGGTTGTTGTTTATGATGATTCCAACAGATGATAATCGAGAAAGTGACTCCACTGATTTTATTCTTGAGATGGTCAGAGTTTTCTGCTGTTTCTGAAAGAGCTAACAGTGACATTCTCACTTCAGTATATTGCTGTCATCTGTCTGAATTGTGCTATCAGCTCTAAGACTATTTTCTCAACAGTCCATCAGGAAAATGCTGTAAAAGTCATTTGTGTAAATAATAGAAGAGTACTTTTGTCACGGGTTTCAGCATAAAGCACTCTTAACAAGCTTATACAAAGTAAAGGAATCATTGCTTTAATTATTCTAGAATCTTTAGTCTGTTTTCTTCCTATGTACTATAAAAGCTGCTCTGGGAGTGAACAGTGTAGGAGGGATTGGGACTTTTGGGAGATCCCCTGCTTTTTTGTCCCGGGTGCCTTCAGTGCATGCAATCTTTTAGTCATGTGGGGAAGCAGAAGTGATACCAAGTGGAAGGATTGCACTAGGAGGAAGAAGTACAGAGGAGGTTGTGGAAAATGAAAAGCTGCTTCCTGAGCCGCTTTCCTTTTTTTCTGCAACGCCCTATAATTCTCTGGGCAGTGCCAGTGCCATTGGGTCATGGGTCACCGTGAAGGGCAGCTGGAGAATCCCTGTGGATCCTTGTGGCTTGCAAGTCTGGGGGCTCCTGCACTCCTTCTCCAACAGCACTGCCAGTTCAGCATACTGCTAGCGGGTTTGAAGTGGCTCTGGTGAGAGGCTTCTGCCCAGCAGGTAGGTATCAATGGGCAGTGCAGGCATCACGGGGGATGCGTGTTGTGTCCCCTTGCACAGTGCTAACAGACGAACTTACCCAGTCACTTCTTGTACTCATCTGTTACATGGGGGTGAGGCTTGCTAACTGAATAAACAGCAACTGTTCAAGAATTTTTCTGTTCTGCATGACTGTGTGTTAGTGGGCATAACTGGTTTCATTAATACTTTGCTAAGTGTCAGCTCATACCTGGTGCAATTGAGAGAGAAAGGAAAATACAAAGTAGTGCAGGAGTATTTTTTCTGAACTGTTGAAAAGCAATTTCTCTATTAAAATGAAGCAATTTGTACTGAACTACTCTGCTAGATAATGGTGTGTGAAGTCCAACTCAAATTCTAGATGCTTAGTGCTGATTTCACACTATTGCACCTTCACTCTGCTCCTACAGGTGAGCTCTGAAGTAATTAACAAAATTGGCATTGAATGTGTAACCTGTGAAATCAATGGGTAGTTACTGCCAGAAAGTTGTTACTTGAAGGTCTCAACAGGTTTAGATAAATATCTTTGGATTTTTTTTCTACATGACTTTTCAGGTGGACAAGGGACTTTTTGCCCTTCTAGGGAATATGCTGGAGACTATGAGAAGTAACAACGTATAGGCAGAAAGATGAATAAATAAAATCTTACTCATCAAACTAATAAAGACTGAATTCTTCTTGTCTCCCAAGCGGGAAGATGACCTAGTTATTGAGGAACTTACTATAAAGCGAAAGACTCAAGTCAATGCATGCAAGAAATTCTACTCTGTTACAGTCTTTAATTTTGCTATCAGAGATCCCATCCTCCGTGGGCCATTTGCTCTGGTGTAGGATTATGGGATATATTTGCTGATCTCATCTCTGTTGAAAGTTCCTTTAGGAGTGAGTGACTGCCTAGGGGCCACTACAAGCTTGGAGAGTTTCTAGGTATTCGGAATGTGGCATCGCTGATGTGAGCAGGTTTGTGTGTCTGGGGGAGCTTAAGTCAGCTTGGTGCTGTTCAATAAAAAAATAGCCAAAAAGGGCCCAAGAGTTGGTGCTGGTCATGGTAGTAGACATGAGTGTGTTGCTGAACAAGGGATGGGTACATCCCTATGAGCGTCTCTGTAGCAATATAGAGTCCTTTAGCAACCCTGGACTGCTCTTGAGATGCTCTTGAGTTTGTGCTCAGGGATAGAACTGAAGCTCTTCAAGGTGAGTGCAAGAAGTAAAAAAGGTAAGTAAATATGATGAGGGAAAAAAACAGCCTGTTTTTGCCCGGGCTACTTTTTAAAAAAAACCAAAAAAACCAAAAAAAACCAAAAAACCAAAAACCCCCAAACCCCCCAAACAAATAAACAAAACCCGATCAAACCAAAAAACCGACCACCCAAACTCCCTAAACTAGCAACTTCATGATTTACTGGTCTTTCGTTGAGTTTTGCAGGGTTTCCTGAAGATTGGGTTATTTTGCCGCTTCACAGGCGCTTTGGGCTAAGTGGACAAGGTTTGCCAGTAGTACAGAATTCATTAGCTCATGGCTTTTTCCACATGCTGCCAAATAGAAACATATTGATTTTCCAAATCATAGTCCCTTTGGAGCCATACTTCCTCTATCCTGGGTAGAATTAGGATGGAAGAATTACATTTGCCTCTTGCCAAGTCCAGAATTTCTGCTGTCTTGATAGCTGATGGCTGCATCTTCAGTTAGTGCCTGATTTCTGGCACCAGGTACCTGTTAAACCGTTTAAAACTGTTAGCAGCAATTGATGCCACCTGCTGAGTCTCGTTTTGCAACCTTCTGCTCTGCTGACTTGGTCCTTCCGGCCAAAGAGTTGGGCAGCGTGTGATCAGACCGTATGGCACACAGCAGGTAACTTGTGGTGCTGCTAGGGGGTTTAGCCCAAGCTGCTGCTGCAGTTTTCAGCATTCCATAAAGCTTCCTTAGGGTGCAGTGGTGAAGGGAGATCTCTACAGGCCTCTGAATTTTGGCGTATGTGGGAGAGAGGGTAACATGAAAGGAGGGTATATGGCAAATGGCTCTTCCATGCTTCAGCTAATTTAATAGGAAGGGATTATAATCCCTAGTGCCTGCCTAAATTTTATACTCCACAGCACTTCAGTTTTCCAGATCATGTTTTGTTCAAGTGGTAATTGGGAATTGGAACTGGTGTTTCTCTCTGTCACTTTGAAGACATTTTACAAGTACTGTGGCTGTACTTCAGTGTAGGATATAAGTGAAATTTGTATTTAAGGTTTGTTTTGAATTTTTTTAAAGAACTATATGGTGATTTTTCTTACTAAAAATCAGTTCAGAGACTGAATCTTTCTTTAAGTTATTCCTCATTTCTATAATAAAATAACAGAATCGTAGAATAGTTTGGCCTAGCAGGGACCTTAAAGACCATCTAGTTCCAACCCCCCTGCATGTGCAGGGACACCTTTCATGACGACACATTGAGCACTTCCGGGGATAGGGCACCCACAGCTTCTCTGGGCAACCTTTTCCAGTGCCTTATCACTCTTACAGTAAAGGATCTTTTCTTAATATCTGATGTAAACCCATTCACAGTTTGAAGCCGTTCCCCTTGTTCTGTCACTACATCTTTCTTGTAACCTCCCTTCATTAGCTGGAAGGCCTCAATTAGGTCACCCCTCTTTTCCAGGCTGACAATTCCAATTCTCTCAGTCATGCCTCATTGGAGAGATTCTCCATCCTTCTTATCTTGGTGACCCTCTTCAGGATCTGCTCCAGCAGGTCCATGGCCTTCCTTTGCTGGGGACCCTGGAGCCGGATGCAGCACTACTCCAGATGGGCTCTCACAAGAGCAGACTAGAGGGGCGGAATCACCTCCCTTGTCCTGCTGGCCACACTCCTGGTGGTGCAGCCCAGGATAGGACTAGTGTTCTGGCCTGCAGATGCACATTGCTGGCTCATGTCCAGCCTCTCATCCACCAGCATCCCCAAGTCCTTGGCAGGGCTGCTCTTGATCTGTCCATCCCCCAGGCTATTATATTGATACCAGGGGTTGCCCCAATAAAACGTTCTCAGGAACGTGTAAATAGTGATGGAGAAAGAATCTGAAACAATCTGACACTGATTGCTTTGGAAGTATTTACTCTGAAGTATCATTGTTTTTTGTCTGGTAAGCATCAAAATAAAGTATGTTGAAAACTAAATTTTGGAGCTTTAGTGTTCAAAAAATATGTTTCTAAATATGTTTAAAGAAGCCCATGTAAAATATGCTTACTAAAATATTTTTAGCATTATATTTACCTGTTGCTAAAATGTCAATGCACTACTTTGGATCACAGGAGCGTAAGAGAAGGTTACCCATCTGTAAGCATTGTACAGTCCATGGCTCCAAACTTACCTCCCCTGCTGTTCGTGTATTTGCTTAAATAAATACTGCTCGGATTTAGGTGATCTCCAGATCTTCCACTCTCAGTGAGCCTCTGATTCTACAAATGAAGTAGTACCAGTGTGTGTTAGACGCTTGTTGTTTAAGGTCAGTGTGGAGGACAGAACTTGCAGAAAGTTCCTGAAGCTGTGTTAGGTTCAAAATGATTACAGAATCTGAGAAATTTGTCCACTTTTGAATGGGTTAACTATGGAAGCTTAGAGATAAAGAAGGATGTGTAGCTCTTTCTGAAATCACTGAAAGAGTATTTTACTTTCCTTTTAAATTTTGTTCTCTACCCCAGTTCCTGTGTCCAGTAGGAGCCTCGAAGCTGGAGCCAAGGCTGGCAGTCTTTCCCTGTCGCACACACTCGCCCTCTCTGGGGACTCACTTACACTAATTTCCATGCCAAGTGTGTAGTTTTACCTGAAGCATGAAAGTACATATTAAGCAGGCTTAGCCTCTCTCCTGTAGTCTTGAGCATGTCATTGAATCTTTATGCTCGTATTTGAATTCTGTAAAATGGGCAGCAAGTTTGTAGTTAATTTCACTCCTCGTGATTTGAGAAGTAGTTTGACGTGTGGAGCTGTTGCTTGGGTAGCTCGGAATGTGACTATTCTGCTGCATAAAATGAACTTACACATTTTTTTCAGATATTGTCAAGTATGAGGAATTCTACTGATTTAAGTGGTAATAAAATATGTTGTACTGCAGGGATTGTCATGCTAATTTCAATTATTTGTAAAAATTGTGAAAAAACAGGTTCTTTGTTCTGGTGGTAGGATATATTTAGAGAGTGTTTCTGGGACCCGGTCTTTCTTTTCAGTTATGAAAGATCTTTTCATGGAAGGCAGAACCTTTTATATGTATTTGTCAAGGAAAGGACTGAGAAGTAAATATTAAGGATTCAAAGACTGGATGATCTCAGATAAAGAACAGGGAAAGGATAAAGCATTCCAGAACAGGTTACTATTTTCATTAATTGAAGGTCAGGGTGTTGTACATGACTGTCTTGTATTGTTGATTTGGAATTTTATACCTTCACTGGATGAGTCTTTTACACACAGTAATTTCAGGTGCAAAAGAGTTTTCTTGTATTAGGTATGCATGGAATTGTTGGAATACAGTAGATGCAGTATTTTCTTGCCACAATGTGCTGTGGAGCCTTTAACTCTTGTATATGTAATAATTTCACTACTAATTCTAAGGATCAGTAATTTCTGAATGCAATGTTCACACACAGTTCTTGAACTGAAAAGAAATAGTGTAACTTTAAATTGGTTTTCATAAACATAGGGGGCATTTTAGGAGCACCATTTGTAAAAACCAAGTTTGGATTGAATAATTGTCATCAGAGGCTTATGTGGTTTAGATTGTAAGGGGTTTCCAATTAAAATTTTGACTTTCAAAAATGCAGACTGAGAAACTGTGGGGAAATAGTTTGAATTTAGTTGACCGAAAGAGCAAAGGGATTTCATTGATTCAGAATTACAAAAAGTGTGTAGGGTTTGCATCCCAGGAAGAAGCAGAATACACAAGCAGAATGACTGCAGACCTAATCAGAAGAAAAGCCAGCCAAAGAACATCATAAGCTAGCCAAGAACTTTGAAGGAGTGGCAAAAGTGCTTGTTCAAAAAATTAAGAATGTCATAGAGTTCAGAAGCTTTAAATGTGAATAAGAAGTTGCCAGAAGTCAAGCTGAGTTTGACCCCGTAAAGGAAAATAATCCAAGTAATAAAACGCTATTTATCCATTAAAAACGAAACAAGAAAGGAAGCTGGGCATTACACAGTGAGCATGAAGTTATGATCAGAGTTATCATCCCCAGTTTATATTCCTATTCTGCCTTCATTTTTTGGTGCAGTTGGTCATGTTGAACATGGAATTTGGATTAAGGATGAATTAAATGCATACAGGTGAAAACTATTACTGTGGAAATTCATAGAGTGAAATGAAGAAGAAACTTAGAAGCTCCTAGTCCTCAGGTTTTTATGGGGCTGGGTCAAAGAAGTTGTATTTTAGAAAAATCTCACAGCAAACATTTAAAAACCCCAGAACACTGGCAAAACAGATGATATTTAACTGCAGAAGAGCAAATGCAATAGCTGTTTTCAGAAAGTAGAGGAGAGCTGGTTCTGGCAGCCTGAAAATTATTAATCTCTTTTTTTTTTTTTTTTTCTGTAGCAAAGCAATAGAAAACACTTTTAAAAGAATCAAAGGCAGGGGAGCAAACAGAATACATGTAAATGGATTTATCAGAGGTGGTATATGTCAGACTAAATTAGGATTTGCCTTTGATAAGTAAAAGACCTTGTTAAAAATTTCAGTAGTTCTGTCTCAGAAAGTTGGAGCACAGTAGCATCGCTTGCTTTTGATGGAAAGTGAGGAAGCCTTATCATTGCATAGGATTACAGCAAAATACGGGTGACTGGGAGGAGTTGAGCAATGGGAACGGATTTATGAGCTAAGAACTTTCACGGTAAACTAGTGAGTCATTTGTAGGGGATGGCTGTGAAGGAGGAAGCCACTCTGTGACTGGCTTGTGCAGAAAGGCAGCAGCAACCCATGGGGTATGCAGCTGTGAGGAGGGGAGATGGCACTCTAGATCCATGGAGCAAAATGTTTTGTAAGTGGGAGGGAATTGTGGGTGTCCCCCACTCGCTCAGGACAATGCATCTGGAATGTGTCTGGGGGATTCTGCTCAAGGAGAGTGGGTTTGCAGGAAGGGCTGCAGCAACCTAATGCTCTTGTCTGTCTTTTTCTTGATTAATTCTATCATAAAACAGGGGCCTTAAGAAATTTGTCTTGCTCAGTAAGTAATGACAAAACCTGAAAAAGAGCATAATTAAATCTCTGATGTATTCACAAAGAAAATGTACTTGAATACTGAGGGGTAGCATTCCACTTTTAAGGTGGAATTCAGCATTTTCCAACTAAAATTAAGGAATGGTAGTAACAGGCACTCCTTTCCAATGTTCCCAATAGACTACTGTGTTGTCTAATAGTGTCTATTAATTCTGTTGAGAGTTGCAATTTCCTTCAGCAGTGTTGAACTTGCAGGCCACAAGTAATCTGTTCAAAAGGATACTTGGCATTCCTGTAACTAAATGATACAAAGTTATTCTGTGGTGTCCTTTTCTATATGGAAATTGTTCTAGTGAGAGATGCTTATTTTACTCAAGTTACTTATTATAGTTGATTCAAGGGACCTGCCAAATCACGGGGATACCTTCATACGATAAAGTCAGTGGAAGGTATGAATGCAGAATTTATCTCTGAGACCCATTTGCATTGTGTTACTACACATGCAGCTGCACTTCTTAGTCTGTGCACATCTGTAACTTCTGGTGTTCCTTCCTGCAGTTTCCATCTGCCTTAGTATTCAGTGCATAATTTCAAGGGTGTAAGATGCTGGTTCACATTGAAAGGATATCTTTTAGTATTCAGACTATGCTGCATGTAGACCTAGGGACTTTTATTGGATAAAATACCTGTATTTCAAATTCACTGTTCACATTATTTGTTTAAAAGCAGTAAACTGTGGAGACTTTTGAAAGTCAAGCTATCAAACTCCTCTCTAATTCATCTAGATCTTGGCCTTTTTGATAAAAAATATTCCACTGCTTTACCTAGCTTGTAATCGTCTTTACATCTTTATAAGCTTCCAGTCATCCTTAAGAAGGACTATGACATATTTAGGTAGTGACATACTTAGATTCCTTAGAGGTGTAGAACCTGACATACTTAAATATTTACCTGTTATCTCTGCCTTCTTAGAAGCCCAAAGATTTTTGCTCATTAATGTTGACTTGTGTGATTGCCCAGTAGATTTCATTGTGTTTGAACAGAATACTCAAATTATTTTAATACTGTATTTTTTCACAAGGGCAAACTAGAGAGAACTCATTAATCCACAGGTTTAGAGCACTCTTGAACAAGGTAATTTAATGGTGTGGCAAAGTGCACTAACACAAGTGGGAATGTTTCAGTATGACATTTGATAGGAAGAGACTGCCAGACCGTGTAGCTCTTTTTTCCCCTTTGCCCAGCATTTTCCTCTGAAGTAGTTGCTCAATTTTACCTCCTCTCTATTAATAGGTTGACTAAAAACTGTTTCCTTGATGTTTTGTGTATCTGTTTCACGTTGATATTTCAGATGGAGGGGGAGGGAAATATCATTAAACAGAAGGGCTCTTTTTACTTCTTTTTTTCCCCTGTCTTTCTCTCTGTATGGCCAGCAAAGCAGTCTCCAGGCTCAACATCTGTAGATCCAAAATAACTTGCTGATTCTTGCTGTGGTTTACTGGAGGTGCATGACACAGTCATTACCAGTAAAATTTAACCATTCAAAAGGGGAAGCTATGCCTGCTCAACCTCATAACCATCTACAATGAAATGACTGACTTGAGAGGTGAGGGAAGAGCAGTGAGCATTCTGTAAATTAGCTTCAGTAAGGCTTTTGACATAACATATTCATAGAGAAACTTGTTAAATGTGGACTGGATGGACAGACGGTGAACTGGCTGTACAGAGAGATGGGAAGACAGGACCCTCATGAAGTTCAACAAGGAGAAGTGGCAAGTCCTGCATCTGTGGAGAAAAAGTCCAGTGCACCATTGTATTCTGGAGGCCACCCAGCTGGTGGATCTTCTTCAGCTTTGTAGTAGAAGATCTGGGTTCCTGGGGAACTCCAAGTGGAACATGAGCCAGTTGTGTGCCTGTGTAACAAGGAAGGCTGATGGTATTCTCAGCTGTGTTCGGATGCGTGCTGCCATCAGGCTGACGGGAACCAATCCTTTCCTCTGCACTCAGCACTGGTGAGGCCACACCAGGAATTCTGGGTCCTGTTCTGGGATCCCCAGCGCAGGAGATTGGAGGGTCCATTGAAGGCCCATTAAGATTATTAGAACTCTGGAGCACCTCTCCTGTGAGGGATGGCTGAGAGAACTGGCACTGTTCAGACTGGAGAAGTGAAGACTTGAGGGTGGTCTTAATGCATATAAAGACTTGAAGGGAAGGGAGGGTCCAGGTTCTTTCCAGTTATGCCCAGTGGCAGGACCAGAGGCAATGGGCACACACTGAAACACAGGGGTTTCCCTCTGAACATCAGGAAAGACTTTTTCCCTGTGAGGGTGACTGAGCACTGGCACAGGTTACCCAGACAGGCTGTGGGTGCTCTATCTTTGGAGATACCCCAAAGCTGTCTGAACGTGGTTCTGGGCAAGCAGCGCTATGCTTAAGCAGGGGAATTGGACCCTGCTTCATAGGTCCCTTCCAAAATCTGCCATCCTGTGTTTCTGTGGCTTCATTTAAATCAGAGAAAAATTATTTTCCTGATAGTGAACTTTAGCAAAGGAGGCAGCTAAATTCCATCCAAGATGAATTCTTTTATTATTTGTAAAATGCACTAAGTGACCTCTTGTGTTGTTTATCAAGTTCTAGGAATGCGTGGTTTTGCAAATCCAATGGTGGTGCAGCAGCTCCAGTAGGTTCAATTGTAATAGTTAATGTTTAAAAATGTATGAGTATTTTAGCAAGAGCACACTGAATATAGCTTGAATTTTAACCTGTAATTACAGATATTTAAGGATTGATAGAAGACTTTTAATATTTCTTGTTAATGAGAACCTAGGTCCACCACTGGCAATTGAAAGAGCTATCTAAGAAAGGATTTTAAGGGTTTTTTTGGAAATATTTCATTGTATACATGAGCAGATGGACATAACCTTGTAAGTAATATTTAACAATGCAAAAAATTTTGGGGAAATATTTAAACAAATATTAGGAGTTAAATATTTATGGTTAAGAGGAAAAATTTAAAACAGCCTATACAAAATAAAGCTTCTGAGGAGCAGTGTTCATTTGCAGCAGAGGCGAAGCCCACTAACATTTTGCATGTAGCAGTAGCTGAAGCCTGTGTGGCTGTTGCTGTCCTGCAGGTGGGTGAGCCCTGGTTGGAGTGGGAACATGATCTGAGCTGTCTGTTGAGTCCAAATACTCAGAATACTGTGGGTAAACTGATAAATAATCCCATACTGTACTGTACACCTTTAGTGCAATCTTTAAATTACTGACTTTGTAAAATGTACTGAGCTGCTAATTTTACCTAGTTTATGAAATCTTTCCTATTATGATGGAGAGAAGCATTTTGTTGGTTTTGTAATACTCAACAACTCCCATGGGAGAGGTCAATGTGTATGGCTGGAGATGACCAACAGCCATTTATAAAACATGAGAAGGGTTAGGGAGAGGTTTCTTGAGTAGCACTTTGAGTAACGGAAATAAAAGATAGTGAATAGTATGAAGTAAATTGTTCTTCGCTCCTTTGGCTTAAAAGTGGTTCTGTTAAAGCAAGCCTCTTGTACCCATATATGACTTACATTATTTATTTTATTTTTCTAGTGCAAAGGGTCACTTGTATCTCTCAGCCCTTGAAAAACCCTGTAGTTAATCCCTGCCGTTAAGAACCGCAAGTTTCTGAGCTTTAGGAGGAAGCAGGATTTAGCTTGAGAATGCTGTGCTGCTGGAAGCTAAATCCTGCTGTGAGAACCACGGGGGCTTGGCAGGGGTGGTGGCAGAGCAGTGAGGTGTCCTCCCTCAGCTGGGTGGTGGGGTGGAGCACAGGCTGGGCTGGAGCCTGGTCAGCATCCAGCACCATTCCCTGATGAGATCCTGCCCGAGCATTCATAAGCCAGTGGTACTTGGGGGCACTGTACTTGCAGCATTTTGGGTTCAAAGAAGCAGTAGGGCAGGTTTGTGGCTTCTTTTTTTTAAGCGCTAACCACTTCCGTCTGCAGCAGCAGTCCCTCAGTACAGCATTATCCAAAATATACAGTTGAACCCTTACTTCTCCCTTTTGTCCCCCCTCAGCTGATTCTGGACACTTCCAGGGCTGCAGCCTTCTGATGGCCTAGGACAGAAGTTCCTCCTCTATCCTTAGTTTGTTTGTTTCCTAGGGCTATGTACTTGACATCTTACACTGCAGTAAAAAATAGAAAAGAAAAAAAAAGAAGCTTTTTTAATTGTCAGTTTATAATTTTTTCATGGTTTTACATAGAGCCTATTCATCACTCAAAAGAGTGAGCATTTTACTGTGTTACTTTTCTGCACTGAGTTTATTTTGTTGCAGCATTACATGGGGATTTTGTTTATTGTGTTTTGTTATTTATAATAAGTAAATAATGTGTGAAATATATAGCTTCATATCCATAGAGACTCTGTGAATGCTGTTCATTCTCTGGTTTCTTGTCCTCTCCACAGATTATTCTGATCTCATGCTTTGCTTGTGATAGCTTGCATCTTTATTGTGTGAGAGACAACAAAATCTAAGTGTGCCATATGTTCTATTGCAGTTTTCCTTGAAACTGTGGCTGACACCTGAGGTGTTTTCTCTGGTCTGTGTTTTGTGGAGTATCTGCTTCATCTGGCCAATTTATAGGCAGATCTGCTGCTGCTGCTTTTTAGAAGATACACTTGTACACCTAGAGAACTAAGAATTAAAAGGACTAACTTTTTTGTGTATGCAGATACTTGAGTAATAAAATATTGCAGTGGCAATTCATTAAAAAGCTTTGAAAGATAAATTTTTGTCTTAAAAAGTCTGTAGTTTATTCTTACATTATAAGCATAGTGCTCCCAAGGATGTGGGGCTTTAGCTGCAAGAATTTTTGGAGTAAAGTGTAAACCTGCCAGGAGGGTGTAGCAAAAATGTCTGTTAAGAGTAAGTACGGCTTGATTTCTGTCTGGCATTAGGTATTTTCTGTTCTCTTTTAAACAAGAGTGGTACTGTAGTCATGAGATACTAGATCAAATTCTTTGTCCTTTAGTAGCACTGGAATTCCAAGATACGACATCACTTCCTGAATAATAGTTGTCATTTAATGACTGGCTTGGATTACATTGAAACTAAAGGTCAAAATTTTATCTTTTGTCTCACTATCTGAAAAAAACACCACCAGTTAAAGAAAAGGAGGGCTGTCCCTCATACCGCTTTCAGACCTCAGATTTTACTGAGCTCCTAAAGTGAAAAAACTGCAGTTGTAAAATAAATTTCATTTGAAATGTCCTACTTTGAATGAACCCCTTCTGCTCATATCCATGTTTGTGTGTTTGATGTAGAGACCAGTGTCACCATCAGAAACAAGACATTTTTGGGACTCTCAGACGTTGTGTAGCCCTTTGTCGTGCTGCTGTCATGAACTTGATCAGTAAATTAGTTTAGTAGTACTGATAGCAGATTTCCATGAGTTACACCACCAACTCTGATTTAGTTCACTGAGCTTGCATGCAAGAGTTCCTGAGGGCCCACGGTGAGGTCTCAAACCAAACTGCACTGTCCTGTAATATGCAAACTACCCTGTGTAGGAATGGCAGACCACGGCGCTGGAAACCACCGTTACAACATCACCGGGTCCTGTGTCATTTTCTGCCCCATTTGCTTAGCACACAAAGAATAAAAAATAATGTGTCAACATGTACTTAGAGCACCTGGACAGACATGATGATGGCAATGACCTGCAGAAACGCACAGATACTAATTTTTCTGCTCTTACGATGTATTTGGCAGTGCTGAACAGAGTGGGCATCAGGAAAGCTGCAAAACTGACAGACGTTTCTTCCTTTTCACACAGATCTGTGGCAGCAAGTAAACTCAACAGAATGGGAAAATTCAGAACACATAACTTTAGGGAGTGGTGTAATACAGCAGAATAAGGTGGCTTGTTAAAGAACTTGTTGAGATGATTCAGGGGAATTTTTCTTAAAGATGGAAGAAGAGTTATGATTGTTAGAAGGTGTAGGGGAACCAGTGCATAATTGCTAGTGCACTTGCTACCTGTGCTAAAAGGCTAGCAGTGAGATTGTAGGGTATTTTTTAGATAAGATCATAATATCAATTGTGGGCCTTTGTTTTGTGGTTTGACTTTGTTTTCCCAAAGCAGCCAGCCCTGGGAATTGCAGTCTGTTATGCAAGGAACCTAAAACAGTGCACTGAACATGCAGTCTGCTGTCTAATTATACTAAGTGCTGGTGGGATGGTCTCTTCATCCACTTACAAGAATTGTGTCAGAAAACATCTGCTTCGGGTAGATCTCTAATGAAACCATGAGCTGATGCTTTGCTGGAACACTTGCAGTATCTGTTAGTATTCAAGGAGATGCAAAGCTATTTTAATAAGAAAGCAAATGACTTAAAGTTCGTAACTTCCAAACTTTAGATCTATAACAAAAAAAAAAAATCCTGAATTTTTGTGTGGCTGTTTATATCAAGTGACATCAGCTTTGTGAAAGAGAGCATAGTGCCTTCAGTTGAGAGTGGTTCTTGAGTTTAATTACTAGTCTGTGAGTGTCCTTTATGCGACCACATCACACCTCTGTAAACTGATCAGTTTTATATTCAGAAAGACTTCACTAGCGCTTAATGGAATTCCTTACTTACTGAACTTGGAGTGCATGGATATTATCTTATGAGGGCTGACAGCTTTTTAGATGTGTTGCAAATCTGTAATAAAATTTTATAAGAAACTTTGACTTGTCCATACAGTTAATGAAAGAGCTTAGAGAAGGGATAATTGTCTTTGAAACATATGTTAAGGAAGGGGCCTCAGACCTCCTTGATTTTTTAGAATGTCTACCTAAACACTGCGCTGTAGGTTACATTGTGTTCTTCTATCCCTTCAGTTGAACATAGGACCAAAAGAACCGTCTGTACAAAATGAATTTGCAGGTCCCAGCGCTAAAAAGAACAGAAGGGCAAATACAATTGTGTAGCTTAATATTTGGACTGTTCCTCTTGGGCGCTGAGGGCAGCTTTGGGATCCGAGGTGTCCTGGAAGACTCGTTAAAGTGAAACGGATAAGGAGCTATTAGATTTTAAAAGAGATTCTTGCACATAGCAGGAATTGAATACAACTCCCACATAGTGGATGAGTGTTAAAAGCGCTTGGCCTTTTATATGAAGTGCACCACTGTCATCTCTTCTTCTCCTGAATAAGCTTTCACAAAGAGAGTTAGATCTTTCTTGGTTTTTTGATCAAATGTGGCAGTCGCCTGCCTTCAGGAGGCAGTTGCAGACTTTGAGCCCTGAGCAAAGGAGGCATCTGTGTGCAGCTCTTATTAGGGCTGTAAGCTGGAAGAAGTCAGAGAGACTTCAGTACTCAATAAATTGATTCTTGACTCTGGGCAGGGCCTTGGTCGATGTTTGTGCTTGCTTTGTGGATCAGCACCCCTAACTCAGCTTCATTTCCCCTTGGATTCTGGGGGGTTTAAGTGCTCAGCTTCAGATTTTTACTTTAGTCGGTACATAAATATTGTGATTTCCTTTGACCAATTAGTTGATAAGGCTGTAATTGCAGTCCCCAGTTGGTAAATAGTATTTGTTTCTCAAACCAGACTGCTTTCTGGATGTTTTCCCATCCTATTTTCTTCAGTTGCAATATCAGTTGAAACTTGTTTTTAGGTTGTCTCTTCCGTTATGCTAATTGAAAGTGGTGGCTGGGAGGTGAGAAAGGCTAACATTTTACTTCACTACTCTAAAGCCATTTGAATTTGGAGCATTTCCCAAGTGGGGAGATATTGGGAGAGATAAATAAAACATCAATGGATAAAAAAGCTGGAATAATTTTAAAACCAGGCTAACCAGAACAGGCTTTCTTATTCATGTTGTGAAGACATGTCTGGGCCTTATCAAGGTGTTCAGTTTGTGACTAGAATGTCTTTTTCTCTGCATGGTGAATATAAATAAGCACAACAGGTAGTAGTAGGGAGAGAAACAGTCAGAGAAAGATGAAATGGTGCTCAGTTATGCAGCGGGGATTAGTGGAAGAGAGAGGAGTAGAACTAAAACCTTCAAATTTTCATGAAAAAAAAGATTGTAAAACAGCTTTTGAGGAACCTTATAATACTGGTGAATTGATGTCATAATACTACGGATCAGAAAGAAAACATTCGCTGTTCACAGTGTGTGCTCACTGACCTAGGGGTTAGTGAGGGGCAAGTGATATCTGGGGAAAGAGTCTGGTGCTGCACCCACCTGTTTTGGAGTGTTTGCCTCCTGCTTGCGCCGCTGCTCTGTCCTTCACTGTTTTGATTTGAGAGAATTTGTGTGAAGTCCCTCAGCATCTCCAAAACACATCTCTCACA
This sequence comes from Serilophus lunatus, assembly GCA_013399895.1. NCBI lineage: Eukaryota > Metazoa > Chordata > Aves > Passeriformes > Eurylaimidae > Serilophus > Serilophus lunatus. The sequence goes on along the minus strand of VXBA01004367.1, from coordinate 718,060 downwards.
TTGTCATAGTTCTTTACTAACTGTGAAACCAAGTTTCAGAAATTATGAAAAGGTGCGTAGTGTGCTGTGGACAGAATTGTACCTCACACGTGACTGGCTGACAGGAGTAGGTTTGTTGTCAGTGATATATCTTCAGCAGAACTGAAACTGAAATTAATGTAGAGGAAGTAAAAGGAAGTGTCTTCAACCTAAGCTTTGAGTTCCTAATGTTTTAGGATAGTGCTGACTTTATTCTCTGCAGCAGTACAGTGTGACGTTAGGAGTCAGAAACAAATTACAGTTCCCAGAATCTGTTCTCCTTTCATTTCTATAGTGCTGTCAAGCTGTGTGCTGGAAAGAAGAGATTTAAGAGTGGGGGGACTGCCATGGCGAGTATGTGTATGTATTGCTGCAGGCAGCAGTATAAATTAGGTGTACCTGAATTAAAATTAAACAAGACATATTGGTACCAAAAGCAGTCTAGTTGTAGCTGTTTGATGCCCAATAAAAGACTAATTCCCTTTGCAATGTAGTTGTATATTTTGTCTTATTTTATGTGTTACATAAAATAAGCCAAGTAAGTTTTCCTTACTGAGCCAGCCTCTCCAAATGCTAATTGCTGATGGATGGTTATAGAATTTGCTAATAATTATATACTCCTCACAACAAGAGATTGTGAACTTATTTGATGATTTCACAGGGGTTTATTTATGGTAATTCAAGGATGTACTTTGGAAAGCTTCCAATTTGAAGACAAAATTCCTTTCATGATTAGATAGAATATCTAGGGTCATGGATGCAACTGAATAAATACCAGTTCTCCATATACCAGAGGATGTGAGCACAGACTTCTGGTAAGCTTTTTTTCAGAATGCAACATTTGAAGAATCAGATTTTTCTCTTATGTGTGAAAGTGATGGCTGGTTCATCTTTGTCATTCTGTAGAGGCAGCTTGTTTTATGTCTTCTACAGATGGTGGCCTTTTTTTCTTTTTCCTGTGGTAGCTTGGAGCATGTTTGCACAGCAAGTGGTGTGGTTCTTCCTGTGCTAACCTACGACTGAAGGTACTGAGAGGCTTGGGACAGAGATGTTAAGTTAACATAATTATTCCATCCCATTGCAAAGCTTTCTGGACTTCCAGTCTCCTAAGTACCTTACCTAGAGGCTTTTTTGTGCAACTGTGTACCACAGACTTTGATTTGTTTTTTTGTTTTGTTTGCTAAATTACGGGCAGATGTAGGACAGTGGAACCCTGCTGTTACTACACAAACAGAAAATAAAACCTCTCTCCAGTGCAGTGAAGTCTCCCTTAGCTGAGCTAAAAGTTTTGGGTTTCCTATTGCTGGTTTTTTTTGGTCTAAGTGGATATCTTAAGAAATTGTATTCTTTGTTGTGTTCTGTAATTAGTTTTAAGAGCCATTATATAATGTGGAGGATTTTGTCTTTGAATCTGCACAAGATATTTTTGTGGGGCTCTCTTGCTGCTGTGTCAAACTGTTTTCTGGTAATTAAAAATTGGTACACAAGAAGCATGTAACAGCATATGACAATTCTATGTGACCTAGGACTATTTGCACTGAGTGTAAAGCCATTTTGGTTTATATTCTGACAGAAACTCGATGAATTTTTTCAGTAAGTGATAGTGTTTGCATTTCAGAAGCAACTTACACAGTATTGGGCTCTGAGAATTATTTCAGATACTATGAGCTGGTCTTTTCTCTCCCAGATCTTTTCAAATGCTTTCAGAAATGCTATTTGCAGCACTGAGGAAAGAAACTAAAATAGTTTCCCACAGCATAGTATAACAAAAGTGAAGTGAATCCATTGCATATAATATGCCACAGTGATGTATTTAATATGAATAAAATGAACTACCCAGTCTAGGCTGGCACAACACAAAAATTTGACCCTTGTGTGCCCTCCGTGCTGTGTCCTTGGGCTCTGGCTGCATGTTGGAGTTTCTGCCCCATCTAGGAAACAGCAGATGCTTAGTAGCAACTCAGCACATTTTCCAGAAAGCCCCTTGTCCAGCTTTGCAGAAGAAAACATTCCTCTCCTGTCTGTGCAGACCAGGTCTGATTTGCTTGATTTGCATATAAAATCTTATTTTTTTCAGACTGCCTGTGTGTGTATATTCATACCTTAAGCTAAAAATCTTGCCTATAAATGTATATTATTTGTCTTTTGCCTGGAGTTCAAGTTTCAGTGTGGGTTGATACTGCAAATGGATATATATATATATTGTGTGCNCATCTAGGAAACAGCAGATGCTTAGTAGCAACTCAGCACATTTTCCAGAAAGCCCCTTGTCCAGCTTTGCAGAAGAAAACATTCCTCTCCTGTCTGTGCAGACCAGGTCTGATTTGCTTGATTTGCATATAAAATCTTATTTTTTTCAGACTGCCTGTGTGTGTATATTCATACCTTAAGCTAAAAATCTTGCCTATAAATGTATATTATTTGTCTTTTGCCTGGAGTTCAAGTTTCAGTGTGGGTTGATACTGCAAATGGATATATATATATGTTGTGCAATTTGTGCAGGAGGAGAAAGCAAACAACACCTAGAAAGCACAGCCAACAACAAAGCAAACAACACCTAGAAAGTAAGGCCAGCTGTTTTTATTTCTCTATGTTATGTTTTAATTTGCTCTAAATTACAGGTTTCTCTGTATCTGAAGCACTTGTCTCTTCTAGTTTTCACAGTCAGTTTGAATATTTGCTGAATCATGACATTCAAATAAAAAATTACAAATGTCAGGTGCTGTGTTTAAGTTCTCTATTTAGTGATAATGAAGTTTGCACATATGAAGTAAATGTATATAAGCAAAATATTTTTCTGCCTTGTTACCTAACTGTATTTCTAAAGTTCTAGAACCTGAATAAAAGCACCTCTTATTAGGCTGCAGAAGTTCAGTTTGGTTGAGCTGACCTATTTTAAGTGGCATTGGCAGTGGAACTAAACTGGAGACCTGTGGAGGCCTAAAACTCATACTTCTGCCATCTCAATAGTTTTAAACACTTTGCAGGTTTCCTGTTGCTGCTGGGATCTGTGTCCTTGGGTTACCATGCCCAGCAGCCTCGCAGCAGAAACCTGGGAGCACTACGGGGCCTGATCTGCTGCTCGTGCTTGCAATGTTCAGGGAGAGGTAACATCTCCTCTGGCCCCACAGCAGCTTTTCAGACACCACTCATGAACCTGCAGCTTAAACATTAGAAGCACTGTTCTAAACAATCCTATTCCACTTTATGTAAAATAAGAAAGTCTTATCTAAATAGCTGCACTTCAGCAGCTTCTCTTCTATTTCCGTATGGTGCCTTCTAAATGTTTTGAGTTGCTTATCACCCCGATGACTTCCCCATGGTTAGTCCAGTTGCCTTGGAAACCAGTTCAGCCTGCACATCTAATCTCTGAACTGATGAAATAATATGTACTGCTTGCAAATGAATTTGAAGAAAGCTTTCTTCTGTCTTAATTGAAGAATGTTAATCTCTTTGTTCCAGAAGTACCAGAATTTCAGAGAGGTTTTTTCAGGTTCAGGTAAAATGTTATACTCATTTTTCATTTTAGTCCTTGAAAAACCCAGCAAAGAGAAGGAACCTGGTCATATGCTTTGAAGAAGATGTCAATATCTCTTGCAACCAACTGCTTGCAAGTAAAATAATAAAAAAAAATTTGAAGAGGCATAAAGCTGTTTACTAATAGGTGAGGCCAGTTTATGCAGCTGTTGAATCTGTGTGGCTGCAGTATTTGACTGAGTGATGTTGGTTCAGAAGTGTCCCCTTGTACAGTTGTGCATAGATATTCCTCAGTTGCAAAGAGGTGATGAAAAAAAAGGAAGAAAAAGATACTATTTTTTTCCCTTCAGTTTCTTGTTTAGTTTTCACTGTGTATTTGCTGGCATTTTGTTAATTTCAACACTATTAGAATTTCAATTTTTGACTGACATAACAAACAAACACTAGAAGTTGTCTCTAGTTTTGTGGTCACAACATAGAAACACTGATTTTTCTCATTATCTTCTCGTGATTTATTCTAATTATATCAAGATTTAGTAAACTTTTTGGGGGTTTTATCTGGGATATGGATGTTGAGTACTGATGTTTTTTGGTAACAGAATAGTATTTTATTTTCAATGTGTGAATGTAGGGACCTTTCTCAAAAATTAAACTATTAAACTGTTCATAAGAGATAGCTCAATTTGCCACCGTATTTCATTGTAATGTTATGCTTTCTAAGCACAACTATCTATGCTTTTATCTTCCAGTGTATTTAGCTTGCTTTTTGACAGTTTGTATAGTAGCAAAATCATACATTGAATGACACAAGTGATTTTTTAAAAAGTAATTTATCATTTTAAGCATATACCCAAATGTAGTAAAAATACTTTATTTGCAGTGGTACCATAAATAGTTGATCTAATGTTTTCTCATTCATGTATTTTTTTCAGTGTGGTCATCTGCTTCTTCCTCTTTTTGACACATTCAGGTCATTGAAACATTTCCTTAAGGGCGACAAGGGCTTTCATAAATTGTTAGATATGTTTATTCCAGAGTTCAGGTAACAAAATTTTCGTCCTGAAAATCTATGTAGAGTCAGGAGTTCTAGATTTTTTTAATAGGATAATTTTTTTCCCAAAGATTTGTCAAGTTTGAAAGCTGCTTAATTGGGAGGAAAAAGTAGAAAGTAGAAGTGAAAAAGAACTGGAGTTGTTCTTTTTTGATTAGACTACTTGTGGTTATCTGCTAAGATTTAATAATTAGAGACCAAAGGTTTGGAAATAGGATTTAGGAGGGAATTTTGTTAGGATTCATGGAAAACCTCTTAAAAAACTTCGGATGTTGGTGGAAAGTGTGCATAGAATCTGTTGTGATGAATCAATTCCTTTTTTTCTGCATTCCTCTTGGAGAAAATAATTGTGTGGATTGCATGACTTACACTTCTTTGTTACTTGGGGAAAAAAACCAGGAGGGCTGAAATCAGAGGAAAACATGCTATGCACTGAAATGATAGATGTTCAGTTGGGGTGGATTTATACCATAGCAGATTTAACAATATTAATTTTTGTCTACTAAAGTCCTGACTGCAGATGGGATATTTTCCATTGCTTTAAAAGCATTTAAAATAAAGAGGAAGGTCATCAGGGGTAGTTAATGTAGATTCACTGAGGGCAGTCACACTTGACCAGCCTGATGCCACTTGTGGTGAAATCACTGGCGTGGTAGATGAGGGGAGGGCAGTGTGTCTTGTCCTTCTCGACTTCATTAAGGCTTTCACCACTGTCTCCTACAACACCTTCTCAAAGAAGCTGATGAAGTGTGGGCTGGATGAGCAGACAGTGAGGTGGGCTGAGGACTGACTGAATGACTGAGCTCAGAGGCACAAAGCTGAACTGGAGCACAGTAACTAGTACTGTACCCCAGGGGTCAATACTGGGCCAAGTCCTGTGCAACATCTTTAATGATCTGCATGGTGGAGCAGAGTGTACTCTCAGCAAGTTTGCTGATGGCACAGATCTGGAAGGAGTGACTAATATGCCAGGGAGTTACGCTGCTATCCAGAGGGACCTGGACAGGAGAAATGGATGGACAGGAACTTCATGAAGCTCGACAAGAAGAGCAGAGTCCTGTACCTGGGAATGAGCAACAACTCTGTGTACTCCATATGCTGGGGGCTGCCCATCCAAAAAGCAGCTTTGCAAAAGAGGACCTGGAGGGCACTGATTTGAACATGAGCCAGTGATGTGTCATTTGTGTTTTCCTAAGGAAAAAACGGTTTTACTGTGAGGTTCACTGAACACCAGTGCAGGTTACCCAGCGAGATTGTGAAGTCTCCGTCCTTGGAGATACTCAAAAGCTGTCTGGACTTAGCCCTGGGCAACTGTCTAGGTGGCCCTGCTTGAGCAGGGAGGTTGGAGGTGATCTCCAGAGGCTCCTACCAACATCAACCATCTGTGAAAGGAGCATTTCTGTAACTTTGATCTAAAGAGGTAACAATGCTTGTTTTGTTTTTTTTTCCTGCTAGTGCTATAGAATTGTGAGTTAGGTAAATTGGGCAAACAGATCATGCTACTGTGTAGGTTAAAAGTAGAGCAGTCAGGCCAGTGAGAAACTACTGGATAGAGCTGAAGGATGTTTTCATTGGTGGTGCTGACCAAAAAAGCAACTATGGAGGTAGCTGGCTGTGTAAAATTTGACCCTGAAGATTGGTGTGACAGCTGTGAGATAACAGTCAGTCAGAAGGGCAGTGAAGTCGTGAACTTTGGGTTTGGACTGGCACCTCCTGGAAATTCAGAAGAAAGGAGGAAATAGCTGGATTTGCTGTTGATCATAGAAGTAGTACAATTAGTGTATTGAGTTATGTGGCCATGTGCTAAGCAAGTGTGTTTTACTAGACCTACAGTGAGATATTTCTAGTACAGGTGGTGAAGTGGTGTGAAAACCTAACCCAAGCAACTGTTTACAGTTCCAATGTCTTGGATTTAAGAAACAGGGGAATGTATGGGTGTACACAGATGACAATAATGGGATCCAAGAGAACTGTGAGTGAATTTAGGATGAAAAATAGAGGACAGTTGTTAACACCGGCCCAGTGTGCCTTGAATCTTCATATTGGTATAGAAGGCATATAAATAGTATTAAGGAGGACTTCAGTAAATCCATGAAAGAGATTACAAAGTACCTTGCAGGAGCAGGAGAATTAGGAGGGACCTCCTGGTTTCTGTTCACGTTAAAATGTCCTAAATGAGATGTGTTAGATTCTCTGTATATGCTGAATCAAACCAGTGGGAGAAGAATTAATGCTTACAGAAGCCTTTCCACTTGTTTTTGACAGGTGTATCACACAAGAGCCATGGAGTTTTCTAATGTGTTAGAACTGACAAACTGTAAAATGCCACTGATCTCAAGTATAGTTCTGTTAGTTCTGCATAGAGAAAGTCATTCTTGATGAAAAAGTTGCAGTAGAGCTCTGCTGCTTTCTGTCAGAGTAATTAATTAAACTGAACCAAGAAACACAGGAACTGAGGTTTCTGATGTGATTGCACCAGTGGATGCTGTCTTGAAGTACAGGGCTAAGTACTTTAGTGGATAGCTAGGCACCTTGCCTATTTCTGCTGTGTGCTTCCTGTTAAGTGTTTCGAGCCAAATACTTTGTGAGCCAGCTTTCCACTGTGAACAGCTGAGTCCCAGTCTCTCCAGGTCACAGAGGAGCCTGAATAATGAGAAAAAGAAAGCCTTTTAGTAAAGAAGGAAGTAAGTTTTTCTTCTTTGTTCATATTTCAGAGTTTTCATATATTTATCGGTAGAAGTGAATAAAGTATCTCTGAAGTTCATACAGGCCTAATGTCTCCATTTCTGATTGGTTCTAAGCCACCTAGTTTTGTATTCTGAATTGAAATATAGGGGAAAAGTCTGCCAGATTTTTAAGCACTCTGTCTTGAGTGTTACTTCACCAAGAGTAGATACAATAGGAAAGTAGGTAAAAGCTGAAGTGAGGGACTCACCTTAAGGTTTACGGGCATTGACAATCTAGTCAGTATAGTCAGTGTCATTAATATAATCCTAAGAGAGATGAAATAGATGGGAGAATTAGTTTGCAAATGAGCCTGTTTCTTCTCACATTGACTGTGAAGTTGTCCTTAGCTATTAAAATACTGAAAATTAAAGAAAACTGAACTGCAGTCTGACAGGTCACGTGAGATAGACTCTGTGTTACTTAACAGTTCATAATAATCTGTACTTCAAACCTTACATGCATTAGGACTCTGTTTTAAGTAGCATTAGTAACTAAAAATTGCAGACTGTAGAAACAGCTTCTTTCTCCTGGGTTTTTAGATTCAGCCTCTGTATACCTAAGAACTCAAAATTAAGAAGAACTTTTCCAATTATGTTGTTACTGATTCTGAGCCTTATGGGTCTTATGTCACAGCTGTGTTAAAAAGATAGTTTATCTTTTTCATTCTTGGACCCTACCTATTAAATTCCTGGATTTTTGTTGTAAAAGTATCTTTTAGTGTATGACCATTTTGTTAGTTATCTCAGGTATGCACAAGGAAAAGGAAGTAATGTTCTGCTGGGCTGTTCTAAAAGCTGGTGGTTTTTCAGAGCAATCACAGCAGTGGGATTATTGCACAGAGTGTTTATTGGCATATATTTGCACAATTTCAGAACTTGGTGGTAATTGGAGTCATTAACTGTTTTTATTTTAGTAAAGCACCAGAGTAGCTGAACAGGTAGTATATGCAGATGTACTTTCTAAAATTTTAAAATTAGCATTTGAGAAGACATAAGAAAAGAATTAGTGTTAAATTAGTGTTAATTGGGAGAAGTTTTCTCTCAAGTATTTCATAAGCCTTTTACCTCTTCAGTAAGTTAAAATGATTGTAATGTGCTTCAGGAGTTTTTTCTGTTACTAGTGTGCTCTCCTACATTACCACATACTTGAATTTATTCTATTTTTCTTGTAAAGTGCTGTTTGTCTGAATAAATTAAATCCTGAATTATCACAGAATCATAAAATATCAGGTTTGAAGGGACCTCCAGGATTGTCTGGTCCAAACTTTCTTGGCAGGAGCACAGCCTAGACAAGATGGCCCAGCACTGTTCATCTGGTTGTTCATGGTGTCCATTGTTGGGAAATCCACCACTTCCCTTGGGAGATTATTCCAATGGCTGGTTGTTTTCATTGTGAAAAATTTTCCTTGTGTGTCCAGTGAGAATCTCCCTAGGAGTAACTTGTATCCGTTATCCCTCCTCTTTTCCAGGTGACTCCTTGTAAAAAGGAAGTCTCCACCTTCTTTGCAGGCACCTTTTAAGTACTGGAACATGTTGACAAGGTCTCCGCTAACCCTTCTTTTCTCAGGGCTGAACAAACCCAGCTCTCTCAGCCATTTTCATGCAACAGGCTTCCTGGTCCTTTGCTCATCTTTGTGACTCCTCTCTGGACCCTCTCCAGCCCGTCCACTTCTTTTTTGCTTAGCTGGGACCAAAACTGAACGCAGTGTTCCAGGAGTGCTGAGTACAGTGAGAGAATGACTTTTTTAGTTACAGGTGGCTCTGAGGTTAAGCACAGGTTTCCACTCAATGTAGATAGCGCTGGCAATGGAAGAAAGTGCAAAAATAAAAGATGCATGAAGATATGAAGCAGATTCAGTATAAATCCATGTTCTTTCGTGTACTTCAAAACCCTACAAGTTCTGCATGTTGAACAGTAAGAGCCATAGTACTTTTCAGCGTTCATGCCAATTAATAACATGATCAATCTAAAGGTAGTCCGGAATGGTCTGTTAATTGCTGGTAGGTTTGTAAAGTGTCCAGATTGTGCTTCTTCAAGCTGTAGAAGCTATATTTTCTGGTGGAAGACATACTTCTTCTGACAAAATTCACCTTTGCTTATTGGTAGTCTTATTCAGTACAAGTTTTAAATTCATGGAGTGTATAATTTTGGAATCCCACTTTTTTAAGTATGCTAGTCTTCTTTTAGATGATGACAGAAATCTAACTATTTATTGTGTATCAAAGATTTCTTAGTGTTGCTGTGTGAACTGGGCCTAACTATATTTTTTTAAGAAATTTTAATTTTTTTTGGCCAATAATATTTCCCTTCTTTGAAAATGGAAGTTACGTCTTCCCCTTAAAAAAATCATCTGCAGTTAGTTTTGGTGAAAACAGTTTGTAGCTGAAAAGAACTGCCCAGAAGACATCATTGAAACATTAAGCCCAGATTTAAAATATCAGAATGTTGTATTAGTTCCAGTTAAAACTGTTTTTAATAAATTTGGGCTAAGACCAGCTGGAGTTAAGATTCTTCATGTCTTCCGGTTCCCTTGTAGCTTAGGTTACACAGCTGGACTCTGTGCTGCCAAGTGATCCCTAGTTTAGTTGTAGCAAGTCAGGAAGTGGGAAGACCCAAGTATCGCAGGAGATCTTCCGCTGAGGAATATTAAATTGCACATTAGTTTTTGGATTTTTCAATTGAATTACTATATATATAGAGAAAAGTCAATTTCTTTGGCTACATTTTGCATAATCTTCACTAAGAAAATTTTGATACTCATTCTTTTTTTGCCCACTGCTCAAAAGCCAATCACTGTCCAACAGTGACCTCTGTTACTGATTAGGGTTAAGCTGAGTTTGTGCTGGACTACTTTGATTTCAGGGATAGACACTGGGAAGACAAAATGTCTAGCACAAACTTAGATGTCTTTTGGGAGACCTTCTTGGTGATGCATCCTTGCTGTAGTTTTGAGTATAACTTGGAAATTCTCAATGTGCAGCCTACACCAACATGCCACGTTGCTGTCTCCAGTGCCTTTTAATTTAAGGAAGTCTTCCTCAGGTCATCTTCCTGGCTTCTCCTCTTCTATGCTTATGCCTGTAGATGAAAAGACTTGTGTCTCCCACCAGATAGGTTTCTGTGATGTTACTGTGCCAATTTTGTAAGATGCAAGAGTTTTCAAACCATTCGTTTAGGCTGGATTCTTTCTGTATTTTAGCAGGCACTTCACATTGCACTGGCAACATAAAAGGGTCAACAGAGCTTGCAGAAATGACCTGGCTTTATAAATTGAGTGTGTCATGTTCTTGCTGATGAAATTATATTTGCAATAATTGAAATACGTACTTTTCATTACTACAAGTATTTTTTCCCCCAGATTTTAGCAATGAATCCAGTTCTCAAATTCAGGTGCTAGCCAGGGTAAAGTCCTCAGTTTGTCTGGTTAGTATTTTATGTCTGAGCTGGGCATAACCTGAGTTTTTCACCCTGTGATTTTAATTCATTCTTCATTCAAGCATTTCACAATAACTTTTCCTAACAAATTACCTCATTAAATTTAGTAAATAAGACCTGTTACACTTGGCTGCTTGCACCATGAGCTGAATTAAATAACTGATGAGATGCACAGACCTTTTAATAAAAGAAATCCCGCTCTCTCAGTTCCATAACCCAAACAATCTGACAGTTTCTGTAGCAGCAGTGAAGTGAAAGTACCTGCAATCACCAGGTAGACACTATATTTGCTATAGAGTAGATTGTAATGGCTTTGTCAAAGAAATATTTTGAAGCTGGGCATTCATCAGTATTGTAATGTTTGCATATTATTTTACCTCTGCCATTATTTGAAAGGCACACTCTCCTTTTCAGTGGATAAAGATTCTAGGCTCAACATTTTAATTGTCATTTTGCTCATTTAAGCTTTTGTTTGTCTCCTTTTGCTGATGCATTAAGCAAGCAGCTGCTCTTTGATCAGAGCATCTGTGCTATTTAGACTTGAAATTTCAAAATGTGCAGTTCGTGAAAGGTCTAAGCAAATGGATTTCTTTTGTTTGTCTTGTTCAAAAGAAAGCAGTGTGAAGACTATTAGAGTGTTACTGTGCTACTGTCATAGGATGTATCATTGTTTTCCTCATCAGTACATGGATGCAGAGTTCTTGGGAACTGACAGGAAGTGTTACTTAATTAAACCCCATTAACGAAAGGGCTTTGGAGTAATTTTGCCAACTGAAATGTCAGTATGGATTGCTCTGATCACTATCTGAGAGTGACGAAAAGTACAGGTGGATTGTGCTGACATTTTCTTGATACTGACTCAAGAAACAAGAAGCAAAGGAAAAATAGCATCCATCTACATATCATTGAGTCCTGAGGGTAATGAAAGCAAAGACTTTGTAGATCAATTGTTAGAAATATGTGCTGTTACTTGTTTTATGGGTTTTTTTTAATTGTTCTGGACTTGTGTCCTACATGGATACAATTTATGGTTTGGCACATCAAATTGTACCCCAAAAAAAGCAGACAAAAGCAAATTTCCTTGCTGATGCTTAAATTACACAACACACAGTTCACTAGCTTACAGAATAAATGTTGTAGGTCTAACTACCAATTAACATCTAGGGATTTAGATTTCCAAACTCCTGGGTTTGATTTTATTTGCTGTTATTGCCATAAGATTGTAAAAGCTGCCTGTACTGGTTTTTCTGTGGCCGGGTTTTGGTGGCAGTGGGGGGGGGCTGAGGGAGAGGCTTCGAGAAGCTGCTGGAAGTTTCCCCATGCCCAGGCTGGGCCCGCTGCTGACCAAGGCCAGGCCAATCAGTGGTTGACAGAACGCCTCTGTGATAACATAATTAAGAAGGAAGAAAAAAAAAAAGCTAGGAGGGAAATGAAGATGGCTGCTGGAGAGGAGCAGGGTGAGAGCCTGTGAGCAACAACGCAGACACCAAGGTCAGTGCAGAAGGAGGGGCAGGAGATGCTCCTGGTGCCAGAGCTGAGATCCAGCTGCAGCCCATGGGGAAGACCATGGTGAAGCAGCTGTGCCCCTGCAGCCCATGGAGGACCACAGGAGTGCAGAGATCCACCTGTAGCCCGTGGAGGAGCCACGCCGGAGCAGGTGGATGCTGGGGAAGGCTGTAGCCCGTGGGAGACCCAAAGTGGAGCTGGGTCCTGGCAGGGGACTGTAGCCTGTGGGGAGAGGAGCCCACTTGGAGTAGGATTCTCCTGTTAGGATGCGTGGCTCGTGGGGCCCACGCTGGAGCAGCCTGTGCCTGAGGGACTGCACCCTGTGGAATGTGAGCCATGTGGCAGCTGTGGGTGAAGGGCTGCTGCCCATGGGATGGACTCTCACTGGAGCAGTTTGTGAGAGGAACTGTATCCTGTGAGGGATGGACCCCATGGAATGTGGCTGGAAGGACTCCTCTCCCCAAGCAGCAGTTGAGAACAGCAGCTGACCACAGCAACACCTCCCCCCCCACCTCGCCTTTTCCCTTGACCGCTGCGGGAGAATAGGTTGGATGTAAGAAGGAGGGGGGTGGGGGGTAAAAGGTGTCTTTTAGTCTCTCACTCTTAGCTCTGATCTTGTTAGTAATAAATTTGACTATTATTCCCACATGGAGTCTTGTTTTGCCTGTGACAGTGATTAAGAAAGAATCTGTTGTAGTCCTTATCACGAATAACGAAACCTCTCGTTATATTCTCTCTCTATAGCTGGGCAAGGGGGAGTGAGAAGGTGGCTGTAGTGGACCCCTGGCACTCAGCCCAGGTTAAACCACTGCACTGCCAAATGTTGTAGCCTTCATGTCTTTCCCAAGACTCTTTGTACCTCTAAGTGCTCATACCATAGGGGTAAAAAAAAGTTAATTATTCTTAGTCTCTCCAGTAATGACTGAATTCTGCTTTTCTTAAAGTTGTCATGAAGAGGATGCTCTCAGTGATGTCTCCATCCTTCTTTTTCCCCAGAAAGGGGAAGGGCGAGGTCTGAAGTGGCAGATAGAGGTTTTTATTCCTTTAATGTACTTATGAACAATATCGTTGACAGATTTTAGGCAGCCATCAGACAGCTACAGAGGGCAGAACTGGAGCAGATGCAGGGTACCCTGGAGCTTACAGGGACCAAGCTGCCCCTGTGGGGAGAAAGGGACAAGTAGAAGAAATCCTGTTTTGTCCTCTCTGCGTGTAAACCAAATGTTGCCTTTCTGCTTGTATTTAGAGTTTGCCTCAGTGGTCACTTCCCTTCCCTGAAACCCTTTGCTAACTGTCCAGCATATTTTGCTTATGTTCTTCATAAGTCACTGTGTACCATTTATTAAATAGACATTTTCATCAAGAAGTGGAAAATTCTTTAAATTTTTCTCTTCTTGCATCTGTTAAGAGATGGTCCTGTTGAGCAGAAGGAGCAGGAAGCACAGCTAACCATCCACAAAATGGGATATTTTCTTTTACAGTGAAGATTCACATTTGTCCTCTCCATTTCTAACCTTGATGCCAGTTCAAGTCAAATCAAGCCTGTGCTTATTGATTTGCCAGAGTTTCCTGACGGAAAACATTACTCTTGGCAAATTACAAAATGGCCAGGAGTATCAGACAAAATCACTGACGCTTCACTGCAGTAATATAAATGACCTAAATACCCAGTTCTAGTGGAGTCTTTCAGTGTATTAAAATTTTAGACCTTTTTGTAGAGTACAATTTGCACACGATGTGGAAATGTCACCATAACAAAATATCTTAACAGTCTTTTAAGTAGCTCTATTAATCAAAAATATTCTCAAATAAATGTAAAGTCATTGTAATTACTATTGTGTTGATGATTAGTAGTGTGTTGTCTGTGTGACTCCTTTGGAAGAATGTTAACTTTAATCTTTTCAACATGCTGGCACATCCCCAAGGCTATGAAAAATCAAGAGTCTGGGGATGCAGGAATTAAATGCATTTCCAAATGCTGCTTTTTTCCCCCCCCTACATCTTGTGAGTTAATTTATCTTCTTTTTTTCCTAGTTCCAATAGCTTATTTTTTTACATAGTTTCTAAAACTGAATAGCACCTCCTAATTCTAAGTGATTCAGGTTTAACATTTTTCCTTTGCAAAAGCACTGCCATGGCTTGCTGAGATGTTGAGCACCCACCCCACTTGCTAATTTCCATGGGAGCTGGAAGCATTCAGCTTTCATAGAAATAGCAGTCAAGATGTCTCGAGCGGAGGACTTAGAAGCTGTTGCTCTAAAAATGGAAGGCTGCTTGTGGAAATGCAGTCCTATATTTGAAGTGGGGTTTTTTTCTGCTTTAATTGGCTTCTTTTTAGGTTGATTCTGCATCAGCTTCACTGAGAGAATTGGGGTTGGGATGGGGAGGGTGATCTCCAGGCATGGGTGCCCCAAGGGGTATGTGGAGGGCAGGGACGAGGTGGAAGGGGCTGTAACTGTTTGCTTTGGTGTCCCCCACCATGGCTGAGAGCCCCCACAGAACTCTCTGACTGTGTCTGTGCCTGTTCAAGTAAGTCCAGTGCAGAATGTTTTGAACAGTGGTCTTACATAGGGCAGAGGTGGATATAAAAACCTCCATTTAAGGTGCCATGTTTTAATATTGAAGATGCCATATTTTAAAATGGTGTAAAGGTGATATAGGTTCAAATTAGAGGCAACCTCTGATTTCTTGGGGAATTGTACCCATCAGAGACCCTATATATATTAGGGTCCTGATCCTGGTAACTGTGCACTAGAGCAATTCCAGGGATGAGCTCCGTGGGCAGATTGTCTTTGTCAATGCAAAGCGATGTTTATTGAGCACCACAACTGGGTAACATGCCAGGGAATGGCGCTGCTTTAAAGTCCTGCCCGGTGTTCCTGTAACAAGCCTATGTGAGGTGATCTCTTAAGGTAGTTATCAAAAGGAGGATTTCAGTAATGGAAACAGGGCTGCACTTTTCTCTAAGAAAGGTAGGTAAGCAGGTGATCTCCAAAGTGTCCTGCTTTTACTTACTGCATTTTCAATAATTAATTGTACACAAGAGCTACTGGGAAAGAGCATGGTTCTGCAAATGTTGTTGCTTTGATACTTAAATAATACATTTTGATGTAATTTGAAATACAGCAAATTTTAAGTGCTGAAAAGAGAAGGAACAAAAGGAGGGTACTTAATGCAGAATTGAGAATTGTGAGGTTAGGGATGAAGTTGATGCCAGGGCAGTTGGTCTGATGTACTAGCCTTCTTTCTGCTTGGAAAGTGCAGTGGAGAGGAGGTACAGCATCGCACTCAGAGCATTTCTGAATCCTAAACTGAAAAGCTAACAATCTGTGAATTTTTATGTAGTGGCACAAGATTTTTTTTCCACAAAAATTCCAAAAGGTTGTTCTTTTTTTCAGGTTTACTTCAAATTTCAGGGATTTTTATTCATTGAAACTTTCTGTCTCTTTTTAGAATTAATGGATACATTTTATGTTCTATTTATAACCTTTCTTGATACTTGTTTAGCCATACATCTTATGGGAATTCCTATATCTTATTACTTGTATGGAGTCATATGTGTTCCACTCTAATGGGATTTTAAATTCTTGTTTCTTTCCGCTCTGCTCAGCTAACCATAATACCCTGGAGAAATACTCTGTCTTGAGGGCAGGAATAAAATTTATGGAAGTAAAATTGATACCTGAGATGTGTTCTTGAATTTGCCCTCCGTTTGCTGCAGTGATGGGTGTGTTGCATGAAAAGGAGAGTGAAACTCCGTGGTTGCATCCTTTCCTTGTGTATCCTATTTGCAGCCTATGTGTGACCTTTTTAAAGGCCTGCTGAGCTGCATGACTGAAACTACAGGTCACAACTAACAATTATGCAAGTTAATGACTCTTTTCTCAGTTGTGAAAGGCTTATATAAGGATTTCTTTTTAAAACATGTATAATTGCCTTGAAGAAAAAGCTGCTATTATTTCCAGGAGAACACATTGTATACTAGAAGTCAAAGCAAGAATCTACCCTAAAGCTTGCTCTGAGAGATGGTTTAGCCCAGATCCCCTGAAAATAAAGTCCTGTCGGGAAGGTTCATGCATACTTTGAACTTAGCTGCATGACTAGGAACTGAATTTTCAAACATCTACATTTTATTTCAGAGACCTACGATGTTTGATGTTTAAAGAAAAAAAAAGAGAGTTCTTTAGATATCTCCAAGCAATGATCTTCAACTAAAAATAGTGTTATGTGTGTAGAGCATTTGGGAATACTCAAATCCAGAGTAACTGGGAAAATGAAAAACATGGCTGCTGGGAAACTTCTATTTTAATGCAGCTCAAATAGTTGAACATACAGTTGTTTCCGGGTTCAGTTTTGGAAATGTAAAGTGGTTAAAAAAACCCACTGAATTCAGTACAAAAGCAGTAATTCCATTCCCTCTGGAGCCAATCTGGTGTGTAACACAGCTCCTTTTGACTCTTACTATCTGTGGGTTTTAATGTAGGTGGAAAACTTGCCACAAAATAATAATCGGATAGTACTCGACATTTCTAAAAAATGGTTTTTTCCCTCTCCAGATTTACAGCCTACACAGTGAAGTTATGTACTTGTATCATGAGAAAATGTAATTTAGGAAAGCAGGAATTTACTGAGTATAAGGTCTCAAATGGCATTCTCATTATTGGGCCTTTATAAAAGGAAAAAATATTAGTAATCTTCTACTCAATTATGTGTTGAATATTTGCAGATTCAAATAAAACAAAATGTACTATGTGGATGTATTTTTCAGTAAAAATCAGTAGGTACCAAACTTAGAGCTGAGCAGCATAGGAGTAAAACTTTGCTCATTTACATGGAGAAAACTCCTTTTTATGACCACTGGTAATAAATGGGATCTGAAATAGGCAACAGTACAAAATTGGCGTAATACCATTGGCACAGAGTAAAGTGACTAAAGTGCTCAAGATAATTTTAAAAAACAAGACAAAACAAGAGGAATACAATTTTGAAAAATCCCTGTGTTTTTAAATGTGAGGTCTTACAGCAGTATTTTCAGGGAGGGTGTTCTTTTTTTAAACAAACAACATTATTTTTAAAAGTGTCTTATTAAGGGTCTTATTTTGGAGTATACAGTTGGGTTTAGTTTGCATGTGCTTTAGCTCAGATTCTCCATTCTTGACTATATATGTAAAAAAATGGAGTTTATTAAATGTCAGACTGACTATTCTGTTCATAGAGAGGTGGGGATAAGTAGGTTTACTGTGGAATTCATTATAAACATTTTATTAGGTGTAACAGATGATGAGTCTGTGATGATGTTTGCTGAACCTGCAGGTGTCAGGAGACCTCGTTTAATGATGCCTCTGTCCATGCTCACAAGCTGTCTCCACAGAAAAATAAACAATTCTTGAATAAGGAGTATATGTAAATAAAGTAATAGGTGTAAAATGTTATATCATGATTTGGTCGTTCCAAGGATTTCAAAGCAACTGCTCTGTTATAGAGAGTTTGAGGAGAAGAGCGTGTAGCTGCAGCTTGCTGTTGTTTCAGCCCTGTCTTGAGGGTAACATGGAGCAAAAGTTCATTAAATTTATGATTGCTATAAAAAACCTGAAGCTTAACTCACCTCTTGCTGGAGAAAATGCTGTAAGAAGCAACTATATAGCCTCAGGTTGTGTGTGCCTGTAGTTACTATTCAGCATCTATCATATCCCATGTGAAATGGCTGCTCTCATAGATCCAAAGCACAGTGACAACAGCAATTTTTTCCCAGTTGCTGGACTGATACCATGGATTTATGTTAGTAGGAAGTGGATGCATCTTCTACTACTTCTGCCAGTTGTATGTTCTGGCCAAGTTGCACGAAGTCACCTCCCAAATATTTCCAGAAAGAGCAGAATAGAAGTAAATTTGTAATATTCTTTAGCACTTAATTTTAAATGTTTTGTTACGACTCCCCTTAACGTACCTGTTGGGATGTCTTCAGGTTTATTTTCAATTCAGAGCGTTCTAATGTGATGTCAAATAAACTCATTATTTGACAGTAAGGTTTGTCCTTTATTGGGGCTATTTTGTTCTTTCTGGACATCTTGCTAATTCTTTGGAGAATTTTTTTAAAATATTATCTTAGATGATTGAATGCTTTTTGCTTTATATTTGAGCTGTCTCATATGCGTAACATCTTTGTCAGTTCTTTGATTTGAGACTGCACTGGGATCAGAATCTTGACAGAAGTTGCGTGCAAGGACTGCAGGGCCATGTTTTCTGTCTTGCACCCTCCCTAGAGTTGAAATACAGTACAAGTTTGAAGACAGGCTGGTTACAACTCTTGATGTAAAGCAGTACAGCTGTCATTTTCCGGAAATTATAGGAGACAAGCTACTGGCAGTTGCTCTTTTGTTTCCTAGAAGTGTTAAAAGCAAGCAGGCTTCTGAGAGAGAACTTTCTGGAAAACATGGAAAGAGTAACTAAGAAAAGGAGAAATATATTCAATATGTCCAGCCCCAGAGTCACAGCTTAGCAGGAGGAAGTAACTGGAGTTGCTAAAACCAGCTCAGCTTCCTACACTGCAGTAGATCAGGGCCTTGAAAGAGAAATGGCTAGTTTGTCAAGTACTGTGACTTATCCCCTTGTAAAGTCATACTTCTTTCTGAATTAATGATAACTGATCACACAATTGTAGTTTCAAGTCTGGCTGCAAAGGAAATGGTGAGAATTGCACAGCCCTGGGAGAAGGAAAGAGAGTTTCAGCAGGTCGTCATCAGGCTTCTCTGGAAGCATCACCCAGGCCTCACCTTCATTCCCTGCAGAAGGAATTTGGGGAGTTTGTTGAATTTTGTTTCTTTGTTTGTTTTATGTGACTTAAGTTCTGAAGAAGTTCTGTTTCTTTGACAGGGAAGATAATTTTGGAGAGAAGAATTTGCTATCGGAAGTTTGCATTAAGTTTGTTGAAAAAAACGAAACCACGGTTCTATTACTTTTGTTCCAAAAATGCCTTCTACTGTAGCTGTAGAGATATTATTATGTATTGTTTTAAAAGAAAGAAAGTAGCTCTAAATCAAAATTTCAATTTAAGGAAAGAAAGCATTTTCAAACAGCGAAAAATTTGTCTAGCTTGGTGTCACCATGGTTTTTGGGAAATTAAAAATAAAG
This sequence comes from Serilophus lunatus, assembly GCA_013399895.1. Classification (NCBI taxonomy): domain Eukaryota; kingdom Metazoa; phylum Chordata; class Aves; order Passeriformes; family Eurylaimidae; genus Serilophus; species Serilophus lunatus. The sequence goes on along the minus strand of VXBA01004367.1, from coordinate 698,715 downwards.
AAAACAAATAGATGCTAAGTAAGATGCAGAAGTAATCCTGAAGAGTGCAGCTATCCGTCATTTCTAAGGTTTTACAACTCGCTTTGTAAGTCAAAAATGAGATAAATAAAATGAGGTCTTAAGTATTCTTTACCCATTTGGGAAACACATCCTTTTCTTTCAGAATATATTGTCTTCCAGTAATTGAAAAATCAAAAGCAGATCTGACTGTCTATTTTTTGTCCAGAGTTTCTTTCTTTGGGAAAATTTTATATGAGTTCTTCATAATGTATATCAGAAGAATGAAAAATTCTGAACTTCTGAATTTCTTTAAAAGTACATGCAGCTTATTTTAGAATTTAAGGGTGATTCTTGCTATGAATCAGATGTATTTCCCTGGCTTCTGCTATTTGACTGGTCCTTAATAGCTTCTGGTAGACACTGTAACGATGTACTGTTGTCTTGATCTTGATATCTTAATTGTTTTAAATGCAAAAATACTTCAAATGCTGCGGGTGGCACAGTGGGAAGCAGAAGAAACCCTTTCACTGACATTTTTCCAAATAAGGAATAACATGGTACCATTTTTTCCGCACACCGTATTAAAGAGTATGTGACGCTCTTCTAAACCTTCTGCTGACAAAGAAAACCTTCAGGGAGGTCTTTGGAGTCGTGAGTCAGCGTCGGGGCCCTTGGCATCCACGGGAGCACCGAGGGCCCGGGAGAGGCTGCTCAGCAGCCCAGTGGATGCTGTGTCAGTGCTATCCAGTGGTCCAGGTGGGTACATTCAAGCAGTGAGGTGCTGGGATCAAACAAGTGCACAGGTAAAATGTTTCCTCCGAGAAGATTGAGGATTTGTTCTGTTCCCTCATACATTTTGTTTGAAGATGAAGAAATGAACACAAAAAGGCCTGTAGCAGAGAAACCACTATCAAAGGGAAGTGGTAATGCAGTCCTTGAAAAGAGAGATGAGAGAAGATTGTTGCTGGAAAACTTCCAGGAATTCTGGAGAATGGTAATTTTCAAGAAATAATTCTTAATGTGTTTTGAAAGAAAAAATGCTAAATAACTCTCTGAGGTCTTTTCTCTGCATGAGACAACAACGTTTTCCCTCTTTAATGTTGGAAGACCTTAATTGGAACACTAAGAGTTGCATTGAGAAATTAAGCACAGAAAGCATGTGTCCATGCTCATACACACAGGGAGTTGTATATAATACATAAATACCTGGAAGGCACTATAGAATAAGTGTATTTACATGGATTTATTGAAGCATGAAGTGAAACTTAAATAGGAGAACAATTTTTGATGGCATCCTTTGGGCAAATGTAACTGCTCATAGAGAATTGTATGCAGCTTATGCTTTAAAACAGGTGGAAAATCTCTGTATAGCTGGTACAGAATTCTCTGTATTAAACTCAAGCCTGCATGTTTACTGCTATGTATGGAATACATATGTATGGAATTCAACCATGGGGAATACCTGACCCTTCTGTCTTTAATGACTTTTCATGGAAGTGCATGGAAAGAAAATACCTTTGAGCAAGCCCAATAGCTCTTAATACTTAAATAATCTTGCTCAAGTGAAACCTGTCCTATAAACTCTGTGCAAATAATTATATTCACCACAAGGTAAATCTTTTTTCACTTTTTTGAAGGGAAAATGGATAGAGAAGGATTTCTCTATTAATATTTCTCACGTTCTTTAGTACAGGAGAAAAGCAGATCATACGGAGGGAAACATTTTACATTTTTATTTCTTTTGTTTTGAAATGTAAAACTTGTGGATTGTGTCTGGGAAGACAAATATCTGTATGAAACAATGTGCTTTTTCTCTCTGATTTTGAATTTCAAGTAAATTTTCCTTTAAAATTATCAAAAGATATTACCTCTGCTAAGAGGAATGATGATGTTAAAGAACCACTTTCATATGGTGATAACTGTCTAAAACTAGCACATGCATACCAAATAGGATTTGGAAATCACTGGACATCAAGAATATGGTCAAACCATTTGTGAGCAAAACCTTGCTGAAAGGCTTAGATGCTGTTAGAATTTAACCTTGATATTTATGCTGTAGTTCATGGCAGGTTTTTTTCATTTTAAGCTGTGCCCAGGAACTATTAATTTAGCTATGAGAAATTGCTTCAAGCTGCAGTTTTTTTAATACAGTATGTCAACGTGGAAAATCAACAGAAATTGGCTCATCGTGGTTAGAGTTCTAGGAATGTTACTAAAGTCACTGAGATCAGGAAATCTATAAAGGCCTGGCTGAAAATCAGTATAATCAGGCATTAAAAGGATTTCAGTTTAGACCTGCTATAAATGAACAGAAAAAAATCATTTCAAAAATTAGGTAATGGATTTTTTTAAATTTTTAGCCAAATCTCTGGAGCAAATGCTACACTACAAAGAAATCTATTCTAACATCAAAGTGTGAGGTGCTCCACTGCTCGCTTAGCATATTCTGAGAGGGAAACAAGTAGGAAACTTTTGCATTAGTAAAGTGAAGAGTCCAGATAGACTCTTCCAGTTATTGATGGTTTGGAAGAGTCACAGTGTCTTGTTATGGGGTTGGGAAGAGTATGAACTGGATTTTTTTGTGATTAGTTTATGATCAGCCTTTTAACTTGTTCTGAATAAATTTCCGGCAGGTCGCTTATCATTATATAGACCTGTGAGCCTTGAAGGAGCATATGTGTTACTGACTGAATAGTTGGATTTCCTGCTCTGACCCTGGGGAAGAAATACGAGCACGCGCAACACACGGTGTCCGTGTCTGCATAGAAATCCCTTGTCTTGGTTGCAGCTCTTGCCTGCCGTACAGCCACCTGCAGTTCCCTACAACTCTTTACTTCTGGCACCCCACAGCTCTCCTTGCTGTTGCATCAGGATGGCTTTCAGCTGTTTAGTGTGGCTGGTGGAGAACCAGCCGCAGTTGTAATATCCTCCCTGTGTTAGTTCACATACAGTGTGTGTGCTGTAAGCACCCTGTTCACACTTCTGGGTGGTGAAAGAGGGGGTGGGACTGTTGAGTAAGGGCTTCGTTTGAAGGGTTATACAATAGTTAATAAAATCTGTGTTTCAAGAGTATTTCCCTTGCTAGGTTTTATTTGTTCAAGAAGATTTAAATGCTGCCCCAAGAGAGGGCTGGAAGCATGGGAGGCTGCCTGCCTTCCTGCCTCCAAGTGTCAGAACGGGGGCTCCTCTGCCTGGCAGCCTCCTCCCAGGTGTGTGGGCTGCCTGGGCTGCTCCGTGGTAAGGTTTCTCTTCTCGGCTATTGGGTGGAGAGCCGACATTGTTGCAATAGGAAAGCAAAGCTTCTTAACCTGAAATGATGTGGTGTGAGCACTCTTCCCTTGCAATGTCATGTAAGGGGAACAGGAAAATAGAGAGTAACGGAGAAGAGGCATAAGGACTTAAGAGAATGACTGGTGGAAGATTGTGGAGTCAGTACAAGTAATGCAATTGAAAGCATGTGAGGGAAGAGAGGAGAAGGGGAGCAAAGCAATTTTATGAGGGTCTCGTTCTCTGATTCCCCTACACTAACCCAAAACCATCTCGACAATCCTATGTGCGACTTTAACTGTCAAAAATCAGTTGTAACACTGGTTCACAATTGGGGGTTTTGAAAGACCACCTGAGTTGAATGGTCAGTTGTTTTTAACAACATTTTTTAAGTAGCCAAGGAAAGGGATACCTTCAAAATGATAGATATTTTCACTGAAGGTGAGAGTAATAACCTGTCCTTGAACTCAGGAATGATTCCTACGGTGTTTTGTGTTTTGGATGGTGTTGATTGTATCAAGTCTCATAAGTCAATTTAACATTGTACTTCAAAATCCTGTTTACATAAGAGTTTGGTTAAATCTGTCATCATCTCTGTGCTGCCATTGTCACTGTTTTTTAGGCTTCAGGCACTGTGTTGACTCACGAATGTACTCTTTGCTGTAGCATGGCCTCTTAAGGTTTATTCTGTGCTATAAAAAGCATTTTCCTGGTTCTCCAAGTATGCTGTAGTGCATACTGCTACAGTTTCTGGAGCAGATAACACAACTTACAAGACTGTTGTATAAGACTTCCCTAAGTATTCCAGAAATAGCAATTCTTTTAACACAGGTAGGTCTTCCCAGTGGGACCCCAGAGCTCTGGAGGCACTGCTTGGGTTGCTTTTGCAGATGCTGTGCAGCTGGCAGGGTTGGAAAGAGCTTCTCCCTTCTCTCCCTCCAGTCTATTAGTCATTTCAGTCCACCTTTGTTGAGCTGCAGCTGCATGTTGTTAGCTACCAGGATGGACTGAGCTGCTGAACTCACCTGATAAAAAGTAACCTTGCAAACGGAGGAGTTACTACAAACGCTTCGAGGTTGGTTTACCTGGCACAAAGCAGCAAACTCCTGTTCTCTCATGCTTTTGGATGATTCTTAACATCCAGAGCACAACTGCAGAAGTCAGGTGGTGTTTCTGCTCTATCTGCCGGAAACACACAGGATCAGATGCTGCCGATATTAACATCACAGTCTCTTTTCAGGAAATCTGACTCGGTATCTTTCCAGGCCACAAAATGCTATTTAAAGAACAAGCAGACAGGAAAGAAAAAATCCCCAGAATACTACAAAAATTAACAACAATATTCTCAGTTGAAAGTAAAGCTACCAAACATCAAGCTTGTTTGAATTAAAGTAAAACAGCGTTTTGAAAGGTGTGCTAAAATTCATTCCCTCAAGATATGTCTGTGGATTTCTTTCTGTAGATCGTTTCTTCCTAATCGATACTTCTGCAGCTTTACATTTTTGTGTTAAGTCCCCAGAATGTAGAAGATACATTAATATGACTGAAGATGTTCAGGTACAATTTCTGTTTGTGCAACCAAGCCCCCTCTGCCTCAGAAGATGGCTTTGTGGCTTTAGTTGTTTTCTTTACAGCCCTTCCAAGAGACCTAAGGGCTTAACAAAACTATTAGGGAAGGAGTGTAAAGTGTATCCATTGGTGTGTTATCTGTATGGAGAGCCCTGTCTTGCTTCGCATCAGTGACTTCCACTTTTCACAAACCTCAGACCAGAAGCAAATACAGAATGAACAGGAAGCACAGAAAAATTGTTTCTTTTTGCTAGAGATTACCCTGGGTAAATTGCCACAATAAATTTTCACAGTTGCTTTTGCAATGAAGTTTAACTAATCAGTAAGACACTTAAACTTTAGAACATGAAGTTTCAGTGCATTGTACAGCAATTAGCTTGTAAAAAGCCTTTCAAGAACAGGAGAAGAGGTCGTGGCATGTTCCTTTTTTTGTGTGTGCTAAGGAAGAGCCATCAAATATATGTGAAATTCATTTACTGTTTTCAAATTAGGAAAAAAGAATCCAGTCTGCTTAGGAAAATTCAGGATAAGTTTGCATAGCCAAAAAAAGTTGCGTTGTATGGGAAGTAAACGCCCCCAAATGGTTAAATCTATTTCATATTGGAAATTGATTTTCTGAATTAGCTTTCAAGTGTGCCACTGTTATTTCAATGACATAATGAGAGGTGTGAGGTTTGCCTGGACTGAAGTACACACAACTCAGAATTGTAATTAGTTTAGGAATGGACTTAAGTAGCTCCCAAAACTGGTATGTTAATTAAAACATTTGAAAAATGAAGGCCATTTTGGTGACGTTTTTGTAGTTTTGCTGCTGAGTACTAATGTGATTGCTGTAATCTAGAGACAACTGTCACAAAGAATTAATTATTATTTGTCTTTATTCAGTATTTCCAGTGTGTAAGTTGCTTGTTAGCACAATTACTCCTGTTTATTGATTCAACTTGCCTTCCTGCCAAAAGTTTAGTGGCATATTTTATTTTGGCAATAATATATCAGTCTTTCACATCTTTACCTGATGGCTTGGTTGTCTTATTGTCTCCTTAAATACACATATAGTTCATTGTTAAAGATTTTGAGGTGTCTTTGCTGCTTTGCTTCCTTCTGTTGTGTATTATGCTTCCTTGTTCTTTTTATATCTCCCTTAAAAGTGCAGTTATATCCCTTATCCTTTTCTGGCATGTGTTTCTGGTTTTGTGATTTTTTTTTAATGGCTGACAATAGAAGGAAAGAAAATGTGGGGCGTGCAGCCTCGCCTCAGCCAGCAGACCCTTCAGCAGTTTTGCAGCACTTACAGCAGCACAAATGTGGGCTGCTTCTAGACACTTTAGCATGTCTGTCAGTCTGGTTAGTGGGTTGTTTACTGCGTGACTATACTGGCTTTAAACAACAAGGATTTTGGGAGAAGGGTGGGTAGGAGAACTAGTCTCTAGAGCTATGGCACTTGTCAGCTATTTGGGGTTCGCTGTGTTCATGGGAGTCATCAGGCTTTGATAAGCTGGAGCACTCTGCTGAGATATTGAATTGCAGATGGAAAATTTGAGCCAAAATTAACTCCTTTTCTGAGTTAAAGTATTACTGATTGTAGAAAGCCCTTCATAGTTGCATCATTGGCTTCCTGGAGTTGAGAAGGGGGTCAGAGTTACCCCTTAGGCTTTTGGTGTGACAGACAACTGCAAAATCTTTTTTTTCAACCTTACGCTTTGTTGCTGCTGTTGAAATTGAACAGGACGTTTATGCAGACCTTTGATTTGAAACCAACTGCTATTCATTGGAATATGGGTAAGTCTGGGCAGTATTCAAGGAAACACAGTCCAGGTCCATCCCTGGGATGGCACCAGACTGCGTGCCATCCAAGCGTTTTCCCCAGCAGGATCCCTGACACAGAGCTGCTCTCACTGGATGGAGAAAAGCATGAGAAGAGAAAAGACTGCAAGAAACTGGGCTGTGGGAAAAGAACGAGGAGAGGACAGCAGTTGTCTTGCTGAAATTGTTATTCTAAGTAATTGTGGCCCTTACACTGGTGTGTGAGACTGCCAGCATCCTCCCAGTCTGTGACATGATTTCTAGTCTGATGGATACCACTCATTGTTTTTTTTTGATATTACATGAAATTCTCAACAAAGTGCAGTTAATGTATATGGCAAGAAAACACTGTTTGCAAGGTTTAGTGGTTCTATACATGAGAGAGGTTTCCTTTGAACTTTGTATTTTTTTTAAATAGCAAGCTATCTTCCATTGCATCTTTGAAATTTAATATCTATTACTACACCTGAAGAGGAATCAGTGGACTTCCTTTACTTCTCCATGCTCAGGGAAGAAAAGCATTCTCAAATTGGTATCTAATTTAGAATAAACAGCTTAAAACCAGAAAGAACTGAAGGAACCTTTCTGTACTGGGAAGTCTCTCATTGACTTGGAACAGAAGCTGAATTGAATTCTTAGCAGAGGAGAAAATGTGCTTTACAGGTGTTCTGTCTTCCTATCTTCCCAAATCTTCTTTCATAAGAAGTTTTTATGCCTCCTGGGGCCAGCAGCCCTTCTCCTTCCACAGCCTCCCTGCCCAGCCGTGCAAGCCCTGTGCTCCCTTGGCAGTTTGCAAGGATAGATTTCCTTCCATGTGAAAGGGCTGGTAATGCATGTGGGAAATCTTCGGCAAAGTTTTGGTGTCATTCATGTACATGTTTTACAAAGTAAAAGTCATGCCCTTATTTTTGTTCCTCATTGATCTAATTGCTGTCAAAGTCATAACTGACTATTGCCTTGGATTCAATTGTGATGTGATTTATCTGTTTAAAATACCCTGACTATTGTTTACTTCACTACTTGGAGTATTAATTCTTACGTGCAGAGCTCACTATTGTCCCTTAAGAAGAGGAAATGAGACCATTCAAGCTCTGCTTTGCATTCCATATGTTCAAACAATTTTAAACGAGCTTGTGATGAGCCTGACACCGCAGTGTATCACCTCAGACTGTACTTCCTTTGTTCTGCTAAGAAGGATCCTTGCATTTGGAAAAACTATTTTAGAAGTCCATATTACGTGGTTTCTTTACTTTTTGTTGCAAGTAACAAATACTTTTTTCTTGTTGTGGCACAAGCTGTGTAAAATGGGTCCAGAAAGATTATCACAGAAATGGTGAAGAAATACAAACCTCTAATAGGAGTTTTACGGTGTTATGCTTTCACATTCATTTACATATTTGTTGGCACTGTTGGCTGCTTTTACTTTGTCATAGGCAGTCCAGTCACAGCTCACCTAGATGTTCTGTTTCAGTCCATACTAGTTATGTGTGTATTCATTTTAGATGAATTTGTTCTGTAGATCGTAGCTCTGTTGTAAGCATTGAGCCAAGTCTTTAGCATGGTTGGACTGATGGCAGTCAGTGATATTCTGCCAGGGTGATGTACGTAGTATCTGTTTCTTTGTCTTTAATGAGAACTATAGGAAAGATTAATTAAATAAAACTACAGATGGCATTCCAAGATGGCATTCCGTTAAATTGGAAGCCGCCAGTTTGCAGTAATGGTTTGGGTTTTTTTGGTGACGGTACCTTTTGATCTTTCAAGACCGTTTCATTTAAAACAAGAGTCCCAGGCTTCCCTAAATGCTGTTTCTTGATGCAGAATCAGAGTAGCAATACTACAGGTACAGGAAGGGGTGAGAAAATCAGTCTTGCAGTGAGATGTAATTTTCAGATGTTAAACATCCCTGGGAAAATGCAGCCTTAGGATAACATTTCTCAAACTTGTCCTAATATCAGTCATCATTTATTTGGGTTTGAATTTAGAATAATTGAAGTTAACATCCTAAGAACACTTAAGTTCCAAATACTGTCATTTTCGTGAATTATTTACATATACATACAACAACACAAATTTCAAAGAGTACAGGCACTGTATCTTGGCTGCAATGGAGGACAGTTACAGACAACCTGTAAAGTATGTTTCACTTTTTCATAACAAGATGAATGTAAGAATGTAGATAAAATTATATACTTGAATAAATGAAAACTTATTATATTTGTGCCCTCCACTAAGTTTTAAATGTGATTTAAAAGTGTCATTTTAGAAGTTTGGTGAATAAAACATTCATAAACATTAAACATAAAAGCAACACTTCTGCATTATTTTTAGCAGTAACTATCTCACATCAATATAAGGTACTTACATTAACAACCCTTTCCAAAAAATACATGATGAATCAATATCAACATGGTATAAGTACACTCTTGTTTGCTTTCTTGCAGTTTACCTGTGCTTAGTTTATATTTGTGTAATACACAAGATATTCACATACTTGTCTGGGGCAGAGACTTTTGTAGTATTTTTATCATGGTACTAAAGAAGTTTGCTAGACATAGACTTGAAAGCAAGAATGATCTGAATCTGGAGTAAGGGAAATGGAGGAGTAAGATTATAATCAGATTCCTCTTGTATTATTACTGAGAATTTATTTTTGTAGTCAGTCTATTTTAATAATTAAGAAAATCATGCTTGCTCGACAATTTATTTTCTGTTACAATTCCCAGTAAGATTTTTCATGCAAGCTTGCTTCTCAGAGGCGAGTTCCTAAAGCCCTTGTCCGCTGTCTGCAGGCAGCACTGGACTCGCACTCAGCACAGACTTGGATGAAGGAGAGGGAGTTCAAAGAACAGCTATTAATCTGTCTAATGAATAAAATCCTTTGTAAGCACCATAACATTTTGAAAGCGAGTGAGTTCCTGCATACTCAACAGATCTGATTACCCTGTGACAGTTACAGTAGACTATTGTAGAGGGTGAAAAGGCCTTTAGAGACATTGAAGCAAATAATAATGTAATGGCAGTCAGCTTTAGTTCAAGGTTAGGTTTTATGGCTTCTCTTCCTTCTGCATATGTTCAGCTCTCGTTTTAGGTTATAGAGCCTTTATGGAAGTTAATTGTATTTGATCTGACTTCTTGTCCTACACATCCCTTTATATTAGAACAAGTCTTAAATAGACTTTTGGTATTTCTTTGTTTCCTTTAAAAGGCCTGTGGTCTACTTGATGTCTGTAGAAACAAATTCTACCTGCCCTGTGAAACTGAGTATGGTGTGACCACTGGCATGCAGTCATTTCTACTGGTGAACTGCTGGGATTAGTTATGTACTAATGTGGATACAGTCTGAAATCTCAGCCCTTTTGTGAGTATCAGCTCTAGCCATCAACAGGTCACCAACCTATGTGTGCAGCGATTTTTGAGACCTAAGAAGTAGGGAAAGGGGAAGGAACTCGTGCCTGGGCCAGAAAAGGGGCACGAGACAGAGAAGGATGCAAAGAAATCTTTTTGAGAGTTGTCGTAAAGAAGGGATGTTGGTATATCAGTCATGAGGTGAAAATGAACGGATGTTCTCCTCTGTCACATGACTGTGTCTAGGTGCTTTCCTGGCAGCCTTGTGTTTAGACAGAAGAGGGATCTCAAATAGCTTCCTCTCTCCAGTTTCTGTCTCCCATCCTTGCCTTGAGCTGGTGATGCTGTAGGAGCACAGCACTGCCCACGCTGGCTGTGACTGCAGCTTTGGTTTCAATGGCTGTGAGTCAGGAAGCTACAAATGCATCCAGGTTGTAGAGGAAGCAGAAGCTTTTAAAAGCAAAGGTGTTTCTATCAGACCCTTTTCTTAGAGGGTGGGTTGTTCTGGTTCTCGTGGCTGGCTTGCAGGACTGCTTCTAGTCTTCTGTTTTCACTTTGTCAAGGAGAGAACACCATCAAAAGTTTAGAGAATTCTTAATAAAATGCGAAATTTCCACTAATGAAAATCTGAATCTTAATTACAGCAGAACTTCCATTGCCCTGTGCTTTAGCAACCTGTCTGGGACAGGTGGTCGCAAGCTCCAATTAACTCTAGGTGCTTTAATTGACTCTATCTAGTTTATGTACATTGTTTAGTATCTTCCTAGGACAATAGATACTGCTTTCCAAGATGAAAGAGGTTTGGTTTATTCTTCTGAAGTTAATTTCAGGCACACAATAAACTTTGACTTGCTCCTTTTTTGTACAAGAACGTTTTTGAAAAAGGTACTTTTTATAGCTTGGCAGAAATAACTGGGAACACTGTAAATGGGAGAATTAACAGATACAGTGTGAGGGTCTGATTTTTTTAAGAGTCTAATGTTTTACACTCTTCCCATGCATCTTGGGAGAAGTCTTTTCTGCACCAGAGGAGGTTTTGCCTCAAGAAATAGCAGGTGAAAAAGCTGTAATGACGCAAGGAGCAGAAATGCCTTCCCAAGAGGAAAATGCATGAGCACTAAGGGAGTATGTGTTACTCATTGGACTTTTCATGCTGAAATATATGCAAGCATTGGAAAATTTGGAAAAGCTGCCTTTGCACTTTCTGGATATTTTAAGCAGAAGGGTCTGTCTGTAAGTCCAGGACCAATCTTTACATTGCCAATAGGAGATAGAAGAGATTATTCTCAATCTGTTTAAAAAATGCTGTATTAATGTCTTACTCTGTCTCTTGATTCTCTGTCCAATTTTTATTTTATAGTTTTCACTTTCGTTTATGCTTACCCTCATTGTTTATTCCACTATCCACTGTGACTGTCTTACTCAGGCTGAATAGGTATTGCTAACATCTTTCTTTGCTTCTGAACCATTTTCTGAGTAGACCACCAAAACATGTGATTAAAGCTCATGTTTTTCTTACGTGCTTCTTGGAGGAAGTGCATCAATGATGATGTAAAATAAACGCTTAAAATTTTATGTGTAACACTTGACTCCCCTCAATGTCTCTAAGGTCAGGCCGGGGTGGTCGTAGCCAGCCATGATGACGTTTGAAAAGGCACAAGTGTGTCTCTGAGCAGGAATAATGTCAAATGCAGATTAGGAGGCTGCAAAAGAGTAAAACAGAATACTGCCATCCACCACAACCTCACATATCCCTGCTTTCCCAAGCAACCGGGGAAGAAAGGAGTGAGGGAATACCTGCACTGGGCAATTAAGAATAACAATGGCCTGAATTCTTGTCTTTTGTCCGTTTCTATATGTAAAAACCCAGAACAAATGTGAGACATGCCTTTCCATTTCTTGGCAAAACTTATCTATAGCTTGGATAACTTCTTACTTGAATCTGTCATAAGAAATGGTGCCAATTAATTATAAGCAATGTATCACTACCCTCTGTTTAAGAAAGGAAGGTGAAGCAGACAAACCTTTCCCTAATTACTGTCATTGAGCTTTCAATCTTTAATATTCTTGCAATCTAGTCGTCTGTTAACGTTTAAGAGACTACCTCCTAAAGAGATTATCCACTTCCTTCTGTTTTTAGCTGGATTACAGAACATTAGCAGTCTTTAGATTCTTGTATGTAAGGAAGTGGAATGAGAACTGCATGCAGACATGATATTTGATACTGTGCTTATGGGAAGAACTAGGTTGGTAAGCCACTTAGGTACTCAACAGATGGGGGGACAGTAGGTTAAGCCTTTCCTGATATACCCATAGCCTTTCACTATGAACAAATAGGGTTCCCTTTGGACTGAAGATAGGATTCTGTTTATTGTGTGTCTGATTAGATCACAGTAACCTACGGAACACAAATAAAATTTTTTCTAGTGCTAATAAGTCTACTGATTTGGACAATATGCTGTCTGTAATGTTGAATGTTCTTTGCATCAAGCCCTAATGTATTTTTTTTAAAATATAAGATTATCCCCCCTTGTTTTTCATTGTCATTTTTAGGTAAATTTAAATAAATACACCACTGAATTTATTATATTTCCATTCTAGCAATATCTATACAAATCTTAAAAGCAATCCAAATACTGCTTTCTTAAACAAAATTTCCAGCAAAAAGAACCATATAGAAGCAAAATTCACGGAAGACTGTCTTTTATTGGTTGTCCTATTTCTGAAACTCGAACTTAGAGATGGGGTCCTGAATTTTTGTACAGTATTTGACTAAATGCTTGTTGTCTGATGCATTGATGCAGTGTTCTCCTGTGCCCATGCACAGGGGCACAGAATGATTTCATAGGGCACTTGAGCTCAAAAGGGATGTGAGGACATCTTCTTATCCAGCTCTCACTCAGAGCAGATGGAGGCAAACCAGTTTTTGCTCAGGGCTCATCCCTTTCCAATTTTGCATCTTCTCAAAGCCGGGAAGATTCTGCAGTCTTTCTGGATGCCCTGTTCCCGCCTTGGAACGTTGTCACAGGGAGAAGCTTTTCTAACTTCTTAAAAAAATTTCCTGCATTCCGGCTTGTGTCTGTGGCTTCTCATACTTTCCTTTGGCAGCTCCAATCCCTCTCTAATCCCTGCTTTAAGGCAGCTGAAGACGCTGGGGAGGTTGGCCCTTGCCTGCTGTGACCCATCGTGTGGTTCAGCCGTAATCCCACGCGTGGGAGGGACGGCTGCTGGGGACACCAGCCTGGGGCTGTCAGCACAGCCATGGGTCTCTGACCTGCCCGGGGTGCGCCGTGCTGGTTGGGCCCATCCATCTGCTCCATCTTGGAATCTGCATGGGCATTCAGGGAAACTTTTCAAATGATCACATTCTAAGTTAACAAACCCAATAAAGCAATACAAAAAATGAACAACAACCAAACAAAAAACAAAACAACACACCCCACAAAAAAAACTCCAACCCAACCAAAAACAAACAAAAAAGCCACACAGCAAATCTATTGCATATAGCATCTTTTATTTTAGATCTATTACTGATTTATTGGTGTTTAATTCAAATTTTCCTTTGTTTTTAAACTTAGTTGTATTTTATATGTGGCTTATTTAAATATTTATTAGTAAGACATTTAATACCTTAATAGTAAATATCAATATACAAATATTAAATGTTTTTACATAATACTTAAGTATGCAAAATCTAAGAGCAGAAAAACCTACCTATAAAATACTGAACTATTCTAAAGATTAATACAATAAACCTATATATTTCTATAGATTCATTTTTTTCCAAAGCTTTATTTGTTGAGGGAGGAGATTGTTTTTTAAATTTAACATGATGAATGAAGTTTTCCTTCTTCCACTCAATGAATATACTACTTGATGGATTATAATGTAAGAGAGAGAACTGCTGAACACAAAATTACAGTCAAAAATTGGTCTGTGCCATGACAGGTTGTTGTAGGCTCCTCCCTGGTGACTAAAGTTATAGAGTTTTTAACATGCCAAATAAATCCATCAATGCATGAGGTGATAGTGCAACTTAAACTTATCCTTCAGCCTTCTTTCCTCAACAAAAATGTGTCAGGGAAGATTTATCCAGTGTTTTACCTTAGAAAACATGTTGAGGGATGGGTACTTGAGCTCTGGATTTTTCCCCGTGTGAAGGCTAAATACATCCTCTGTCCATGACAGACGGTGCTGAGGTTGTTTTTCCATGATGTATAAATGTGTGACTATGTCTTGAATTGTTTTTTTTAGCCAGTAGAGAAATAATACAGTGATATGATACTGGAAGTACATCTTGAAGAATGCTTGTGTATGAGATCACTTTAGTGTTCAGTTTGCTGTGCAGGTACAAGATGCTTTTGAACTCACTAAGTTTTGCCTGTTCTCTAAAAGTCCTTGAAGAAGGCACAGGAGTGCAGGGCTCAGAATATGAGGGTTGTTTGCTGGTCAGCATTTAATCTTTTGCTCTCTGGGCGACATCTAGGAATTAGTTTCCACTTAAAGAGTGATAATATTACTGTTTAAATACTCGAGGAATTACTTTTCTTTCACCTGTTATATATAAATGCATATATAACATAAAATGTAGAAGCACAGTGACTTAAATTATGATCTTGTAAAACAGCCTTGCAATTTGTTGGTTTTGAGAATCAGAGCTGTTCATATTGAAGGTATTCTTTGGTTGCTTTCAAAAGCCTTCATTATGGAATTTAGCCATGCAAATTTTTTTAAATCCATGTGCAATATACCCACATGCCAAAGTAAAATCAAAATAACAAAGGAGAGGAATATGAGTTTAAAATAGAATTTCAATTCTTGGGGTGCTGTATGCAGATATTTAATGAAGAGATTATCTGGATAACTGAGGAACAGAAATAGCATCTGTTCTAAATTGCATAAATGAATATTAACTTGTGTTAGAATAGTTTAAAAAAAAAAAGAAAAATGGAAGAGGCAAGAAGAATATGTTGTGTCAGCCTGTAGATGAGGAAATCACATGGTTCTTTATAAAAGACTTAACTTTTCCCCCATATTTATTGATAATGAGAATAAGCAGTGACAGCCTTGTTTAATTTATCTTTGTGTTAAAAATACAGAGAAGAATTCTTAATTAGCAATTGCTAATAGTTCCAGGAGAATTTTATTTGTCATGGTCCTGTTGCAAGGACAGACAAAAAGGAGTTTGTTTAGATCTTTGCACCTCTCTTGTTTGTATGCCAACATTTTTGCCCTCCCTGAGTGTCGTTGCCTTTTCTTTGCATTTAATATATTAACACTTGGGGAGTTCATGAGACAGCAAAGCCTGATTATACTTCAGGAGAGACATTCCCTGAAAAGAGGTACAGCTATGCTTTATCTGGGAGCCTTTGGGGTAGTTTTGGTGTCTTAGCAGGTGATGAATCTTTGGAAGAACCTCAGAATTTTCCAATTCAGTGTATACCTGTGATTCTAGAACCAGGGAAAAAATATTATGCTGGGTCAGTAGGCATTTTCAACCACTTTGTATTGGCCTGATACAGATTGTGTTGAAATAAATTGGAGAAGCCTCTGTGACTTGTTGGGAAAGCAACTCTTGAGTGCCTTTAAACTTGCCATGTTCTTAATGGGTTTTCAGGGGATTGAGCTTGTTACAGTGTGCTTGCATGAGTACAGTGTACAAGAGTACTTTAGATGGGGAAAAAATGATAGTCTGAATCTCACCTTACGATCTCATTGCTACATCTGGACTAGTCTCTGTATTTTACTCAGCTATTGAGAGCCCCAAGCGCTGTAAATAGCAGTGATTCATTGATGTTCTATCAAATACCTGATTCTCATTATAGTTTTTTATGTACAGAGATGAGATGGGACTGGGATTGTCTGGGTGGAAAATCCATATGGGCCGAACAAGATTTTTTCAAACCACTTGCCTTGTAACACATGTCCCTGATTTGTTCTCGTTCAATTTGTTTCCTTAAAAGATCTGTCTAGGTTGGCTAATGAATAGTCTCATTCATTTTGTTTCAGTTCTTTTTATACATATGGTTTGGTAAGCAGAGTGAATTGAGAAGCCGCAAAAAGGCAACAAATGGAGGTATCAGATCAATGACTTCTTGCCTGTTTTGCCCATTCCTACAATCCTGTTTGTCCAACTCCATACCAGTCATGGCACTGGAGACGCTGGGGATCGCTCTGTCCTCCTCCAGCTAAGCCTGGAGCTGTTTGATAACTTCAGTTTGTCAGCTTTGTCTCAGCAAAGGCTTATTGATTCCAAATACTCATGCAGTTTTTAACTTAAGGATTCACTTCACCACAGGCCATTTGCTTTTAATTTAAATATGGACTTCATCTGTTTCTGCTAGTTTATTCTTTTGCCCTGTACTTCTAATGACGTCTCCTTCTTAAACACCTTGCCTCCACCTTTCGTTTTCTGGTTGCTTATATTACTTCAGAGAGATTTGGAGAAACAGGCAAAGAAATACTTGGCATATTCTTTTTTATGTGTGGGAGGTTCCATAGACAAAAATGGGGCATTACACGTTTCGTGTGCACTTGTATATAGTTTAAACAGCACTTTAGTTTATGTCAGCGCGTAGTAGGTAAGTATCGTCAGACCAAGTATCTCAGTGTGCCCTGGTGGCTTCTAAAATCCTTTTTCTCTTTAGCCCATTTTTCTTCAGTTGTTTTTCTGTTGAAAGAACTCTTTAGACTTAGTTCACACCAAAACTTCTGTAGCAGGGGTGTCTGGCACTTTTAATTTTGCTTTTATCAAAGCTGAATTTAGATCAGCTATGTACAGTGACCGTGTTACATTTTTTTGAAATCTTCCTCTTATCATTTTACCTGCTTCACTACTTGCAGTCATGAATTTGCTGAGGAAGGGAGATTTCTGTCTGAAAATATTTTGCATGTCAGAGAAAGGAGTCTTTTAAAACATGGATGTTTAAAATGCTAAAGATACACCTTGAGTTTGCAGAGTTAGAGATGTAATTCCTTTTCTACTAGAAAGTCTTTGACCAGCAGTCCCATCATAGGCTCTAATAGTCATGTTCTTATGAAGGAAAATTTCTTAGGAAAACTCAGCATCACGTCATCTGCTTTCATTTAAATTCACAATAGAACTAACAAATGGGTATAAGGGAAAAATCAAGTTATGTTGGTGCGAATGTCCACCAGCCTGCCTGCCTGGTTAACTTCCTACACAGCAGGGGGATTTCTGAGCCCGTTGTGCTCCCTGTGGGATAATGACATGTTTCTTTCTAAAAGGAAAAGAAATTTGGCATTAAATTCTGATATATGTGAAGTGTAGCAACAAGGTTAGATTCCACATCCATTGCCTTGCCACAGGGCTGAAAGGAGGAAAGGTTGAGCCTTAGCAGTAGGACACGTATATTGCATATTACAATTGCTGTCCTAAGAGTTATTAGGTGATAATAATCTGGCATACGTTTATACCTGTGTCATTTTACTGCTGAAGTTTTGTAGAACTGATGAGCATCTGTTTTTTGAGTTTATTGGCTTGATCAGGATTTAAGGGTGAAAACACAGTATTTGTTCTGTTCTCAACTTCCTGGTTTGACTCATTTCTCAAAATATGACTGTTGAAATGTGAATTTTGGATGTTCAAAATAACATTTAGTATTCCAATGTTAACAGAAACTTTAATGTATTTGCAATGAGGAGATAATGCAGATATTTAAATTGTTGAAAGTTTTGTGGGAATTGCTTTTCCAATATAGAAAGTGGTATCTTAAGTTAGAGAAGACATTGTCTTTTTAATAAGGTCTTTGTAATGGATGGCTAAAGAAAATATTAAATATGTTGATGTAGAATTATTATTGTATATAATTGATATTTGGTCAATTATAAATACTTCTTTTGAAATACTAATCTCCTGACATGTTATTGGACAAGTTTTCTTACGCATCAGCTTTAGAGGATGTTTACAAAAATGCTTTAAATGAGTTTCAATTGACTTTTCTAGAGTAAAATAAAAAAATCAGTATCAGTCCTGGTCTCATCCATCATTCAAATATGTAATGAAATAGAGTAAACCTCTGAGCTGTTCAGTTTGGTTTGTGACAGAGGACCAGACAGAATATGATGAATTTTTCATCTGGGTTTCTTTCATCCCAAAGAGAAATAAGCTAATATATGTAACTTTTAAATTACAAATTGATGCTGAACCTTTAGTAACAGATACATGTGAGCACAAAATAAAGTGAAGTTACTTCTGCACTGAAACTGTTCCTCATAGGTCATGCGGCCACAACAGTGGTTAAGTAGGATGAACCCTTATGGCCACCTGCCTTTTGAGATCCAGCTCTCCAGGGAGTCTCATTCACTTGCCTGTTCTAAGCACAAACAAGTTTTGTTTCAGGCATGGTAAATGTAATGGATTGTTTGTATTACACTGCATGCCAACCACTGCTTTGGAAATACTTCTATTTTACAGTGTAAAACCCTAGCAATTATAAAATGTCATATTTCGTGTTGGCAGAGTTCCTTGGATAATAGTATTAACCTTTTGACATTTAGTAGAATAAGTATAATGGATTTATTTGCCTTCTGTTTAAAGTTGCCCAGAAGCATAAGATTAATTTTTTTCTTGGACATCAGGGAGGTGAAGTGTTCCCTGCTGCTGTGCCTGCTCTGCACCAGGGTCTTGTCTCCTGCCTGCAGGAGGGGTGAGCAGCTGAGACCAGCTTCCTGGGGAGCATTGCTTTCCTCTCCCTGCTTACAGCCTGCCAGGCCTTTCCATCAGCAAGGCCTGCTGTGGATCCTCAGGCAAGCAGAGGAGTGTCCTTGGGTTTTGTACATCCTTGATCTATGCCTTGGTTAAACCAGTGCTGTTCCTCCTGCCCTCTGCAGCCAGTGAATACCTGTGCATGGGTAAGACAGCATGTGGCACCTTGACTGGACTTTACGTAAGGGGGAATAGAATTAAAAAAGACTTATTTTGGAAGTAATATTTTATATTTTTAATTAATTAATAAATGCATTTAAATATTACTATTACTTTTCTAAAACTCTCTACTTTTATTTGATCTTTACAATTTTGACCTAGAATCCAAAATATGATTTTGCAGCTCTGTCAAGACGTGTCTGTATCTTTTGGTCATTTTGCTCTTAGATAATACCCAGCATTTCCATCTGCCAGACTTTGCTATCCTTACATACTATTTTTCTCCAATTTAATTTCTCTTAGAAGTACTTCTAAATCTCACAAAAAACCCTCCACTGCTGTTCTTCTTTTGAAGTTGAGATTTTGGCTTTCAGATTGTAAGCTTCATGCAGCAAATCGAGCTGCTACATCCCCTCCAGCCAAAACTGACTTCTGAGCTGCAATCTTTGCTCTTCTCTGGTGCTGAGCCACCATGGAAGGTGTAGCCTGTACTAACTCCCTGTGTTCAATTTCACTCTTAGCTGGTAACTCAGATGCTCATACTGGATCTGTCCTTCCTGTAATTTGTGGTGAGGCCAGGCAGAGTTTGAGTGGTTTACTGGATGTTTCACAAAGCACATCAACCGAACAGGTGGGACACCTCGTCCCGTCTGACTAACCAAACTACCATCAAAAAGGAGATGTTAAAAATGCAATGTCATGCTCTGGGGTTCTCAGCATTTGGGAGACCACTGCCCTAATGGGCTGGAGCAGGTTGAATTTTTTTAATAAACATAATGTAAGACTTTATTGAAGACAGGCAAATGGGACTGAGTCCATAGAGAATGCCAGTATTTCTCTCACTTTATTAGTTAATACCTGCAACCTGCCAGATTTGAGGCTTCGATCTCTTTTGCCATAATTTGGTGTGTATTTCATTTTACCTTGATGTTAGTAATGGATTAGAAAGTAATTAAAAGAACAGTTTACTGTAAAAGTGCTGCTTGCTTTTACTACCTAATATCATGTTGGGTTTTTCATGGCCATTATTTGGGAAGAGCTCTTTCCAGTGTTCCACATTGTTTCTAACCCTTGCCCATAGGGACAGTCCCAGGTTCATTACGTTCACCACATTGGCTTTATTTGAGCAGGCTTTGTTACCAAGTGTGAGCTCTGGGGTTTGTACCATGGGGGTCGTTAGGGTTTAATGAATCTTATGAGAGGCTTCAGCTGTGGAGGAGGTGGGATATTTTCATCTCTCAGTGACAGGTGATCTGTTTGATGGCCTGTATTAAGGTTCTTGCATATTAGCAGCATGCCGTGGAGGCGGTAGACAGAAGATTCGTTTTGTTGTAGCTGGCAGTGGCAAGCTCTTGGGGTAGTAGAAGGACCAGCAGTTTGAGGTAACTTCCACGAGGAAGGGTTAACCTGGAGTTAATTATATTCCATTGCGCACAGAGGGGTTTCCATACAGGTGGTTATCATGTAGCAGCAGTCTCTTGCTGACTAATTTCTAGTTCCCTACAGAAGTCCCCAGTTAATTAAGGAGTTTTTGAAAGGTGAAGCGACAATTTTAAATTGTTCTTACTAGTGAGCAGAATAATTTTTGTCCTCGTCTGTTTTGCAAAAATGAATACAAGCCATAAGAGTTTGTTTTGGTAGAAAAAAGAAAGGGCTTGAGTATGAGGAATCACTCCTGTATCTAAAATGCATTTTGTGTTCATGTGATGCAACCCATTTTGTCCATCTGGTTTTCAAGCACCTGTCCTGGAAAATGCTCTAAATATTTTGCTGGATTAATAAAACACAAATTCTTTCCGAAGCAGAGACATGATGGCTTTTCCATAAATTTGCCTTTCTTAGCTGGAAGTCATAACATTAAGACAAAAAAATTTAATTTGTATTTTTATTGTGCCTTTTGTATTTAGTTACATTATGACATCAGAAATAAAATTAAGCTTGGAGCATGGAAGATGGAGTATATTCACTCTCTGAAAGCTTGGATTTAAGGCACATTTTGACAGTTACCCTTTCAGGCAAGATAGGCTTTTAACCTGAAGGTAGGTAAAGTAAGATTAATTTAATACTGCTTTTATGAGGCCTGCCTGATCAGATAAAATAATTTTTAAAAACTTGAGTTGAAGCAACGTCTTGTACTTTTCAGGGTAAATGGGTAAAAACATGCATGATATATTCAAGTTGCTTTTAAGGGGAAGTCCTGTCACACAGTTTTTGTTTGACTGTCATAATGTTACCAGTTCTCTGCACCATTTTCTGTGAAAACCACTTACTGTTGATGCCCTGTGTGGTACTGAAACCATTTAGCCATTTGGGTTAAAATGGCTTTTGGAAAATTACATAAAATGATAAATGCTCTACACTGTCCAGTGTTGCAGTTGCAATTTAAAACCTGAATGCCTTTTTCTCCTCCAGTATTTTGTGCACTGCTTTTCTGTTTTATGGTCATTCTGTGCTTCTTGAAATGGGAGGTGGTACTCTCGTTTATGGATATTTTTGAAATCTAGAGAGGCAAGATTTTCCTTTAGAAAAAAATGAGGGGAATCCATTTTATGTTTGCAGAATCTTTCTGCCAACACTTTATTTGGTCCTGACCCAGGAGGGGGACCTGTGTGATCTGTGGGTGGCTCTTACGCTCTGCTTTCACACCTGAGGGAGGGTGGACTCCTGTTCTCAAGCTGCAAGAAAGCCTTCATGCAGCTGCCTCGTATCTGTGGCTAATCCTGTTGGTCTTGAGCAGTAAACATGTTTGGATAATTTTTTACCTTCTGGCATGCACTTTTATAGGTTTTACTCTTGAGTAATCTGAGAAAACATTTCTTGCCTTTGAAACTAGAATGGATGATAGCATCCTTTTGAACTGCAAGAAATTGAAAGCTGAAACTTGAGCTGATTATAGACAAAATGGTGTTTGTGGGTATCTAGTTTACCATTACAATAGAAAAGGCAAACAAAAGGTGCTCTTATGATAAATTTTTGGGTTGTTTTTTTTTTAGAATCTCAGAGTGTTTAATCAGTAACAGTAAGGTTAAAATTAAAGTTTCCAAGATTGAAGTTTTACCAGCTTGTCTGTTTTGATGTCCAACCACATATTTATTTTCCCACACCACCTGGATCCAACGAACTCCCTCATCCATGACAGTGGTTTTATTCACCATTGGGGGGGTTTTTTAGGGGTAAAAAGCAGCCAGGAGTTACCTATACTTTGTACTAATTGCCTGTTGTGCAGTTTCCCAGTGAATGTTAATATTATCACTTATGTTTCTGTTGACCTAGTGCTAGCTTCTTGTTAGCAATACTAAAGAAGGACTTGGAGGACTGCTTTGAATTGTTTTCTATTTTTTCTTATGTTTGATCTACAGAGAGTTGGTTAAGAACAATAGTCATGCCCAAGAAAAGAAGCCTTCCAGCATTTACACGTGTTCTTGAAACTGTAACTATAAAATACTATTTTAGAAGATGTGCTTCCAAAAGGCTTGCACATGTGCCTTTTTTTCATAAAAATATGTAAGGTTTTATGTGTAAATGTATTCTAGCAAAATTTTCTAAGAGTTTCTAAGAGTTTACTCTCTTCCTCTAGTTGTTCATTCACAGCTCTTAGTTTATGCAAGAGTCACAGCTTTGCCAATTTCTTATGCAATGAACACTAGCTGACTTAAAAATATTTAAATATCCGAATTTTTAGAGATATTTGAGTATGTTCTCTTACTCATTATATTAGACTGGGGTAGCCATTAAAATCATACTAAGATTATTGAAAGGCTTACTCTATTGGCTTTGTAGCCTGTCATACACAGATTACACCTGTGTTAATCTGTTATCTGGAATATGTCCAGCTTCTGCTAAATGATGTCTGTTTTACTTTTAGAAGAAATGTGTAGCTGTTTGTTACTGTGAGTGACAGTGATACCAGCTGTGTGCTGCACACTTCAGCTGCTGGCATAGCTGAACAGCATGCTCAGAGGTGCCCCTGCTCTGTTTGCTGCATTGACACAACATATAGAAAGGTTCTTCTGTAGCTTTCACAGTTCTCTTGTCACTGTGCAGGACAAACAGCACTTTCTCCTCCTCTGCTTGGACAAATCTGGACTGAAATCTAAGCCTCATCTTTTAGTTTTACTCACAAAGATGGAATATTTCTCGAGCTTCACTTATTTCTGTCTGAAGCAGGTCAAGAAGTCGCATCTGGGCAACAGAAAGCTCAGAGGACTCAAGTCAGTGTGAAGGTCTGGGAGTTGGTTGGCTGTACATCAGCTTCCATAGCCATGTGTCTCCATTGCTGGCATGTGGCAGGAGCAGCACTGTGCTCACATTTAATCCCATGTCTGTCTTTGTGTCCAGTAACAGATGTCTACAGACATGCTGCCCTACCTGCTGCTCTGCCCAAAAGCTGCATGCAGACACTGCTATGGACATGAACAGGGAGGTGTTTGGTGAACCCCAGGACAGTAAAGCAAGATGTTCCTGTGGGGAAAAACTACACCAAAACTTTCAAAACGAAACAACCCCAAAATGCACGTGCACAAGTGGATCCTCAGAATTTCCCACAGCAACCAGGCTGAAACCATTTTCTTCCTAGAAGTGTGAGAGAGTAAAAAATGATGTGTTTTCACTGATATCACTCACTCCTGTAATTTCCCTGCGTTTTCTTCCTGCATATTGTGTGACAGGAGCACAACAGGAATCAGGAATTTCCTCAGTTCATTCTGTGTTCATTCTTTAACATTCAAAAATGGTATCAATGGGGCCAGTAAAGGTCTTCTGCTTTGCTTTTTTTGAGACATAGCAATAACGACACTGCAAGTTGTGTCACTGAGCCTTTCCTCCAGTGTCTTTGACACTCTGTCACAGACACAGGATGCCTGCTGAGAGGAGCAGGGAGTTGTGCTGAACCTTGGGATGACCACAGCCTGGTCCCCATGGAGCTCCCCAAGTGCTTTCTGAGGATGACAACACTGGATGCTGCATTTTTCATGTGGTTCTCTAGAATTTCAAAGCCATCACAGATTGGTATGTAGGAAATGTCTGTAATAAATTTGAATTTAGGTAGTACATTTGGGCACAAAGGTCAAAATTGTGTAAAGTCTTCATGTGAGCAAAACTCATTGTAGTTTCTATGCTTATCTAATTTTTCCACAATACGTGGGGTAGAGTGAAACTCAATTGTAATATCTCTTGCGGTTGATGAAGTTAGTTTTGCTATTATTTTCAAGGGGGTAATACCAGACTTCGTGCCTGATGTCATAGCAAATGTTGAAGTTGAAAAATTTCCAAAAATAATGTTGAATTGAATCACTCGAAATGTATTTATCTTGAATCCCCACTTTGTGGCATTATTGCTGTAGTCCCATCCCAAGCTAGTATTATTCATTAATACCAGCTTATCCCCTGTGATCTGTCTTTCTCTTTGTCTGTTTGTTTGGATATACTCTCTGCACCCATTTGTAACCTTCTGGTTCTTGCTCCATTAATACCGTATTTTAAATTGCACTTAGAGCTGGTACAGTTGGGCAGTCAGACCTGGGAACCCTTATTCTTGGCTTGTGTTAGGGTCTGTTACCCCACATACCACTTTAGGAGGCATTAGGGAGACTGAATTCCTCTGGAAGTACAGACTGTCTCATTTTTGAAGCATTGGTGTGATTAACTGTAATGTAATACACTTGGTATGAATGCTTAATGGATAAACATTCTTCTGCTTACTCCAGGCAGCTTTACATCTTACTGGGATGTAATTCATTGTGCTAAACAGTGTGAATGTGAAACTATCATTAGAAAAAATGCAGTCAGCCAAAACGAATTCTGCCTGCAGGTGCAATTAAGGGATTGGTAAGTCTACAATATGAAGTAATTGAGTAGTGATCTGGCACTGAGAATGTGGCATTGCACTTCCCTTTTTGAAAGACGTTTACAAAATACAGCAAGCCTTTTTCTGTGTTACAGAAGCTTTTCTATTAATCCTCTTAGGCTCTGCCTGTTTGTCCATTTTTATATACAGGCAATGGCTTTAACAGACTGTATGGCTGCAAGACTATTACCAAATTAATGCAACACCCCATTAATTGGTGTCTTTTATATCACTGCATGGTGATGTTAATGTGCATGTAGCAATAGGCTACCAAAGGCTTTAGAATCCTTAGAATCATAAGCATTTTCATCACTGTAGAAGAATGCCTGCTTGTACTAGAATCTAAATAGATACCCTCTGTGACATGTGCCATCTTAAATTGGGGAATTATGTTTACCCTGTGCAGAAGGCTGGTTGTTATCTCTCTAACATTATACTTAGCTATGCTTCAATTCATAAGCTGTGAGCTTAGCTAATGAATAGTCTGTGTGCTGGCATGTGCAAAGGAAGAGTTTATTCCATCTTTTGAGTTTTCCTTAGTAGAATATAGTAGAATTTCCCACACTCATCTTAGACTGTAAGCACTATATTTAGTAATCTCATCTCAGTTAAAGAAATCATTAAGTAAGAACTTCTCAAAAAAAATTAGTTTAAGATTTTTGTATGAACCTAATTATTGTGAAAGGTGATGGTGGGACAGCTTTAGAGGTTCAGAAAGGCTCTTGCTATGATCTGGCATGGAAGTACATTTGCTTTTTGTGCTTTGGTCAGAGGCAAGTCTGTGAAGTCTTCTGGTTTCTGGCATTGGATTTGCTGCATCTGCAGAATATTGAGGTTGACAATTAGTACCAAATGCAGTAGAAAGGGGATAAGATACATAAGAGAGGCATAAAAAACCTTTGGGAGAGTTGCAACTTTGCACCCTAAAAAGCACAATAGGATTTGTATTGGTCATGTAATATTGAGAAAGTTAGACTGTTTCCACCTAACTCTTTTCTTCCCCCTCTGCTTTCCTCTCTGCTTTAAGTAAAGAGGTCAATGTATACTATTTTATAGTGTGTTTTAAAGATTTTTTTATATAGAAATGCATATAAAAGGAAGGTATTTGGTTTTGCTTAGTTTATAAAGTACATAATAAGTTCACAATAAAATTCGATTTGGATGAAATATCTCTGTATCATTTACTCCGCAAATGTTCTAAGTGATTGCCTGTGATCCCTTTTTTGTGCCCTTCTTTTCCTTGGAATTATTTTCTTAATGGTTCTGACATCTGTAAATGAATAAAAGGAATTGCTTTTGAAATTTTTTTTTAGATTTATTTTTAGTGAACCTGCAGCTTACACAATTTATCCCTGCTGAGATATATTTTAGATAGAATGTTTTATGCATAATCAATATTTTGTTTCAGGTGTTTGACTTTGGGAACATTTGTGGAATTTTTACTCAGTGTTTGGACATCTTGACTTGCAGGCTGAGGGGGAGTGAGATTTCTGGGAGAAGAAACACTGATGTATTGATTCATGGTGACATTGCTACTGTATGGCAGTCTGTACTAATTGGTACTAGAAGCAGCATTTACTCTTGGCTGGCTTATGTGTCACACTCTTAATGGCAGAAGAAAAATAGCACCATTGGTTATGATGTAAATTGGCAGCTGTGCAAGGATCTGGAAGAAATTCTGCAACAGATTCAGGAATAAATGTCTGAGGACAGAAACTGCAGCTTAGGTTCATGCTCTCCTATCTGCTTAAATTTGTTTGAACACCAGAGGTCCAGACTGGAGCCTGTACTTTATTATAATTAATTTGTCAAACTTGGCTCACTATAAACATTCTCGTTTGCATGCTTATTTTCATGTTCAAAGATACAATGGGTTCTTCAGCATGCTGGTTTTTTATCTTGGCAGTAGAGGATTTTGCCAAAATACCTACTACCATATTGGAAATGAATTTTATGTTTTTATATTCTTGTTCATATTTTTATAACCTTTTTTTTTTTTTGTCTAGCATGGCTATCAGAGTGCTCTTGTTGCAATTGCTTCTTCATTATGCTAGAAGGAGACTCCCTCAAGGTGTGGGCAAAAGTTTTTATTTTTCACTGAAACAGGAGTCAGCCAGAGGCATTCAGGTTTAAAGACTGGACTGCTGTAGGCAATAAGGTGCTAATACTGCTGTACCAGGATCTGTGAAAGAAGTCTGGCAAGGAGGGATATTGTGATAAACCCTGAGCTTTATGGGATTGCAGTATGCTGTAGCTTGTCTCAAGCTACTGTAGTGAAAAACACAAAACGTTTTCTCTTCATGGTTGTTATTCTCTACATCTAAGTAGTAGATTACTGACTGCAAATAGACAGTAGAAGATCTAAACAGTCACAAGGTACGTTTTTTGTCAGTAACTTACAGTAATGCAAAGCAGAGTTAAAAAAAAAAAAGATGAGGTCAGAACAAAGGAACGAATTACATGCTGTGAAGTATGCAACAGTTAAAAGTCTCCTAGGGATTCAAATATGGTCGGTAAGGCCAGGAGGAGTCACCTCACTAGTCATTTCTTCCTCCCATTACACTGTTACATCCAAGCTGTTGCCTTACAAAAACCAACCCACTATTCAAGAAGATTCAGATTCAGATCTGTGGAACTCATCAAAGAGAATACAGTGAAAATCATTTAGCCTGTACCATTAATTTAAGAGAAAAACAGGACAGTATTGCGGTATCCCATTTGTAATAGTGGTTATGACAAAAAAAAATTTGTGAGAAGAAAAAAACTCAACTAATGGAATTATAACCCCTTAATGTATACCACCCCCA
>VXBA01004367.1:585836-671163 GCA_013399895.1 Serilophus lunatus | reverse complement strand
CACCCCTCCCCGGAATATTCACATAATCTATTCGTATATCTGTCATCCAGCTTTCAGTGCCCCTTACTGTTTTACTCACTTATTAAAACAAACACACAGCAACCCTAGGAGCTGTGCAAGTTGTAAATTCCATTTGAGCTGTGGTTTTACTCTTCAGTACCAGGTCTGAGTTTGACTTACTAATTACTCTGACCTGTCTTAATTAAGAATAACAACATGAAGTTTCACATGGGGCACACATCTCATTTACAACAGCAGTGATTTTGTATTTTTCTGCTGTGTAGACAAGTAGCAATGCAAATTGCAACAAATCTAGTACATCAGCAATAAAACAAGTACACACTGAGTAAATAATAAATGGATATAAATAATAAATTTCACTCATTTCAGAAATTACTTAATGAAAACATGTGTTTTAAAAGAGTCACACCTGAAAGTGAGCCAAGTAGCAGGAACGGGGGAGATGATCCATATATGGTACCACCAAGGCAATTTCAGTTCCATGGCTGGGGGGCATCAGGTACAGTATCACCAGCCAGTTGAGGGAGGGGGTTGTCCCACTTTGCTCTGCACTGATGTGGCCTCACTTTGAATATTGTGGCAGTTTTGGATGTCACAATATAAGAAAGATATTAAGCCATTAGAGAGTGTCCAAAGGACGGCAACAAAGATGGTGAAGGGCCATGGTGGGGAAGCCGTATGAGGAGCAGCTGAGGTCACTTGGTCTGTTGAGCCTGGAGAAGAGGAGGCTGAGGAGAGACCTCATTGCGGTTACAACTTTCTTGTGAGGGGAAGAGGAGGGGCAGGCAGTGATCTTTGCAGAAGTTGTGTCAGGGAAGGTATAGGTTGGGTATTAGAAAAAGATTCTTCACCCAGAGGGTGGTTAGGTACTGGAGCAGGCTCCCCAGGTCACAGCACCAAGCCTGACAGAGTTCAGGAAGTGTTTGGATGATACTCTTGGGCATGTCGTGTGACTCTTGGTGATGGTCCTGTGGAGGACTAAGAGTTGGACTCGATGATCCTTATGGGTCCCTTCCAATGCAGCATATTCTGTGATTCTCTGATTCTGTGAACAGACTGAACAGTTTGTGTGTGGCAGCAGTTGCTCTTGGCTCTCTGTCATATATCTGAAAAGGTCTCTCTGGAATGAAGAAGTCTGAGGCCCAGGTACTTGTAGAATTTCAGAAACTAGAGTCTGCTGAGCCAGAGTTTCAGGACACTTAAAACATATCTTTCTCCTACAGAGCTTTCTGAGGGAAACCCCAAGCTTGGATTTGATGTTAAATGATCGGTTTCTTTCAATATTGCTACTGTCTTAATTCCCATCTGTATCTCATCCCGCTATTGCTTCTTGGGAAGATTTGTCTCCTTGATGCTTCTATGCTAAGCATTAGTGACAGCTGAACCCCACGCAGGCTTTAGGGGAGCACGAAGCCAGGAAGGCTGGAGGAAGCCTCCTCACTGACTTAACTCCCTTTATGACAAAACAACCACATTGCAGACAAAAGGCTGTTAAAAAAGTCACCAATTTCAGACATTACCAGAGCTTCCTCTCCTAACTGAAGCTGTGCTGTAGAAACTTTGAAGCAGAAGGTAATGGTCAAACTGTGATTTCTTTTGCTCTCATTAGCTTCTTGACCACAGCCAGAGGGGTTATCCTCAGTGCTGTGCCTTCCTCCTGTCCTTTGTTGGGTGCAGTGCAAGAATAGTCACAGCCGCTTTTGCTTCAAGTACAGAACTGTGTCATGTCCTTGAACATGACTGATTCTTCCTATGATGCTCCTGTGGCTTTTCTTCACTTCCCCTCCCCACAAGAGATTTTTTTTTCTTCATTGGAGAAAACCTAGTAGTACTCTGAAGAAATTGGGAGGTACCCTTCAATCATACCTGTTTGTCCTCACAGAGGGGCTATTGTGTGCTGTTCTGGACCTGCAGACTTCTCTAGACTGAGAAAGTATTGAAGGTCTCATCCACAATTTTGAAGTTTTTCTGAATGTCTGAATTCCAAACTGTTTACTCAGTCACTAAGTTTTCTCATTTGGATTCTTGCAAACATTCACAAGACTTGTGCTATTTTTTGCAGCTGTGTTCCTGTGATGGATGACATCACATCTTTTTGTTTGATAATTTTGCTTTCTGAATAGAAGCATGAGGAGCAGGTGTTACAACAGCATAGCAATAGCAGGTAAAAGCATGGTTTCTTAGTTGGTATTGCACAGTGTACATTGACTATGACCCCTGGCATTGAATGTCCTGGTATAATCAAGAATTGAACATAAGAGAGACTATGTGTGAGTAAGGCTTGAGTAGCTGAACGTATGGTAGAACAGCTGCTGCTGCAAGGTGCCATCCACCAGTATGCAGTTTTTTGTCTTTGGTGACCACCACTCATGGAGGGATAAAAAGCATGGACAGCCAACAGCAGCTGAACTTGGGATCAGGTCTTGTTCCTCCGCACTACTTGCAAAGACAGTATAGTCATAGACAGTGCATACTCACTATGTTGTCACTTTCTTAGAGAGAATTACAGAAGGGACGTTAAATATCATCTAGTTCCAATCTCTCTGCCATGGAACAACTTCCACTTGACTAGGTTGCTCAGAGCCCCATCTGGCCTGGTCTTGAACGCTTTCAGGGATGGGGCATCCTCAGCTTCTCTGGGGCAACCTGTTCCAGTTCCTCACCACTCTCACAGTAAAGAAATTTTCCCTACTATCTAATTTAAACCTACTCTCCTTCAGTTTGAAGCCATTCCCACTTGTCCTGTCACTACATGCCCTTGTAAATAGTCTCTCTCCATCTATCTTGTAGGCTCTCTTCAGGTTCTGGAGGCCACAATTAGGTCACCCCTAAGTCTTCTCTTTTCCAGGCTGAACAATCCCAATTCTCTTCGCCTTGCATCAGATAAGACAGTTTTTATGTTGCACTAATGGTGTGGTTTATGTAGCGCCAAGCTGACTAGCCAAAGGGAAGGATAGCCCATGTGATTCTTAATACTTTTTCTCCATTCTGACTTCCTTAAAAAAATTAAGCAGGACTTGTCACTACTTACTGGTTACTGTCAGCTAAATTCTGTAAAGATTCTTGGTAGTTAAGAGCTGTGGGAAAATGCCCCAAACTTATGAACTTTTTTCAACTTACTTCTTTTTTCAAACTTACTCTTCTTTTGAGAATATCAGTTTCCATCTTTCTGATCTTAATCCTAAAAATGAAATACTAGAACAAAAGTTTATGGGGTTTTTTTTTAACTAGTCTGCAACATATTTTTATAGGTGGTGACATGTCTCTTCTAGTTTGTCCTCTGTCACTGCTCTCTAAAAGAGGAGCAAGTGGTCACATATGTGTATGTATGATTTCCCTGGGGGTGCCATCCAGAGTGCCTAACAATAATACCTGCTTCTTTCATCATACAATTTGTTATTATTTTGGTGCTGGGTGACTCACTGATTCAACCTTTTTCTTTCACTTGAGAGAACACACAAATATGTTCTGTTGGCAGCAGTTCTTCAGGGTTTGATTGTTTTGACATATCACCACTGTTGGCTTTTTGTTTCAGCTGTTGCTGGATTACAAGTGCTGTTGGAAATGAAGATGAAGTCTATGGAAACTTATTTTTTTTTCTAAATACCTGGAGTGGTAAAATCAAACATTAATACAAATTAATAAACGTTAAGATACTCTTGGATTTTCTTGGAAAAGAGGAAAATTGTTTTCTTTAACTAATGGCTTAGTAGGTTTCTTGTACTGGGTACTTGACTAGAGTGACAGCAAAACCAAATCTGTTAAATCACAGGGAATAGGAGAATTCCCAGGAGCTGGAAATCCCATGCGCACTCTGGGAAACACAGTAGCAACAGACATGGTGAAATAGTTCTTCCTTAATCAAGTTAACCATACTTTGAGGAAAAAGTTATAAATGTTTATTGTATTTTTAGTGGAGTAAAACTTGAGTAACAATTCTCATGACTGTATTGAGCAAGCAGTTTGTTACTATGGTGGATAGACTGTTTCACAAAGAAAGAAAATTTCCAAGCTCAAATTTTCTTTCTTCTTTTTAACACCTTTACTATTAATTTTCTAACCTTTTTCTATTCATTTAATAGAATCAGTCAACCATTATATGTGATAGTACAAAATGAGGTAAATGACGTACAGGGATATCCTTCTTTTTCCCCTGGTTGAGGGGAGTCAACTGCATTGTTGAAGGGAGTGGGCAAAATTATGTGACCAATGTACAAAAGACAGTGAGGTAATGCCAGGTAGGAAACATAGACCTTGATGATTTTACAATCCCAGATTGAATGCTTAGAATACTAGATAAGAGTGGTATGATGTATTTGGAAACATAATAGTAATTGTATTTACTACCAACAGTACTCTTGGTTTCCTTTTAGTGCGGTTATCCAAATATTCCAAAACAGGGAGCACAATGCAAGAAGCCATCTTTTCTGTCTAATCTGATTCAAGAAAGATCATCCCAAGTGAGAATTCAGCATATGATTTGATGCATTGAAAGAAAATTATCTAAAAGCATATCCAGTCATTTTGAAACAAATCTGAAACTGCTGCCACAATATACTAATGCCAGTCATTGAACACAAGGAAAAGCATGGAACTAGTTAAGATGATGAAAAGAAATCCAGAAATAAATATAATTTTGTGACATAGTTTTTCCCTGTGCCTCACTCTTGGCTATTCTTCATTTTCATCGAGCAGTATCCTATTTTCCTTGATGTGATTCATCTCTGTTCGTATTTGAGGTGAGAGTCTCTCATCATGTTGATAAATGAGATAATTCAAGCTAAATTCATGGATGTTGTTTTTAAGCTGTACTTGTTTACATGATCGCTGCATTTCAGACCTGAAGATTTGTGATCAAACCTTAGCTCAGTAATGTTTTAGTTGGATCTAACTCTCCTGACTGATCCTTATTTTGGTTGATGTCAGAATGAATGAGATTGGGTTTCAACATGGAAACTGTACTTCTCCTTATACTTATTTCTACGTCAGTGTCTATTTTCCAATGATAAAAGTACTAAAGCAGCATTAAAAGTTCAGCAGCATTGAACAGCATCCAGTATGTGACTGATCTTATTCAGCTTTTGAGTATATTTATGAAGACTTCTAGGAACATAATTTAGTTATTAAAGCCTTTTTCTTGCATCAGAATCACTAAAAATCAATGTGAGTTAGATTTGTAGATTCTTGTAAAATATTTATCATCTCAGTCTTCTTGGAAGAGGAAATTTATTAAGTGTTTCACATTGATGTAAAATACAGAAGTTAAAATTCCCATTAAGTGACTGATGGCTTTTCTGTTTCATCCACTACTTTTTATAGAGCCAGGAGGATATTTTTCAGTAGCTTTGTGGTAACCATAACGCAGTCAATATGCTTAAAATAGAATTTAACAGTATTTTGGTCTTGCAACTCTAATACACTTACTATTTAAAAGAAGTTGATGCTCACTAACAGCTTTGTAGGCAGGTGAAACCTCAGGTGGAAATGAGCCCAGCTCCTGGCACTGGGCAGCAAGCTGGCATGCTTGCTCCAGGAACAGTCGTCGTGGAGACTCCAAGCAAGGCTGTGAGAGAGCAGGATTCTGGAGACCTTCTGAATTTACATGTGTCTGTGTAACCTGGTGCAGTGTTTGATGCTGTAAGAGCAATGGTGATAAAGGAAAACAGGGCTACCAATTTTATCTTCTGTGGAGTGTCTAAAAGAGGAAGGGGAGATATGGGAAATTGTTTTCCTTTATTTCAAGTAATGAATATGATATATTCACGAGACTGAAGCTCAGTAATAATGCACATTCTTTCCTTACTGCCAAATGTGGGCAGTTAAGTGAATTAGGCTGGCAAACTCTGACTTTTAAATATGAAAATATGCTTTTCCTGACTAAAGTTCCTGAAGATCTGAATAATCACTGATTGAAGGCCATGTTGAAAGTATGAGAGAAAGTAGTGTAAATAATATAACCAGGTTAATGCAGTCACTGTTAAATTGCTGTTTTAGAGCTGAAATAAATCTGTAAACCTAGTTAGTGAAAAAAACCCAACATAATATGGAGCATAATCTCTAGTGATAACCATAGGCAACATTTTGTGTTTATAATCAAAACCAATAAAAACTTGTGTTCAATTGACTTTTGCAACCATACTTGTGCATACTTGTGCACAAATTTGGAAACCTGAAGTTTGAATTAACAGGAGAAACTTGTCTCTTAAAAGCCTTTTCAAACTCTGCAACATCACAGGACAAAAGCAGGAGCCAATTTAATAAATTGGAAGGTTTTTTTGATAGGTAGCTGAATGATTTTTGGTCTGTTCCCACAGGTTTTCAATACATATTCTAATGAAGAGTATGACAGGAGAAATGATGAAGTTGACCCAGTGGCTGCATCAGCTGAATATGAACTTGAGAAGCGTGTGGAAAAGCTGGAGCTGTTCCCAGTGGAACTAGAAAAAGGTATGATGTCTGTGTGCCATTCCAAGTTCCTGTGGCACTGACCTACAGGTATGAGGAAGTCCACATGTACATACAGAGTTCATCTTGAATTTCCATGAACCTGTTGTAGTCACCTTGTATTTTTAGATTTCAGGAATTGTTCAGTAAAGAATAAAGAAGCAGCCCAGAGAAAGGCAGTTCTTACCTTCCTTAAGAGAATTGTTCTGTGACACTCCTTTAACACCAGATTTTACATAGTGTTTGATGTGATATGTTCTTTCTCCACTGCAGGAGTAAAAATCATAACTGCTCTAGGTTCCTCTTGAGGATGAAGGTGATGGGTTTTGTGTGCAATAAAAATGGTATTCATATAGATTTTTTTTAAAAGAAGCAAAATAATATTAATGTTATTGGTGCAGAAAGCCAAGAGGAACCAAAGCATAAATGTTTACCTACCAAATAACTGTACAGATCAAATGTAAGAAGCTTCTGCTTTCTCTTGCCTTTTTCGCAGATGAAGATGGACTTGGCATAAGCATTATTGGAATGGGAGTTGGAGCAGATGCAGGTCTTGAAAAACTGGGAATATTTGTCAAAACAGTAACAGAAGGTGGGACAGCAGAAAGAGATGGCAGGTAATCTAGACTGTATTTGGAAATTTTCTCAGCAATAGTTACTATAAATAGTGATTTTCATAGGACATAGTTGTTTCCTTAACGTATGTCATGATGACCCAAAGCTGTAAAGTTTGGAGACTTTATTGGTAAGGTCCAAATACCCAATGTGGTTATCAGAAGACACTGGTACACTGAGTTTAAACAGTCTAAGGAGAACAGAATTGCCAAAGATCTGTGTCCTGAGGACAACTGCATGAAGTTCAATAAGGCAAAGTACCAGATCCTGCACTTGGATCTTAACAACCCCATGTAGTGCTACAGACTTGGGGAAGAGTGGCTTGAGAGCTGCTCAGCAGAGAGGGACTTGGAGGTGCTGGTTGACAGACAACCTGGTATGCGCCAGCAGTGTGCCCAGGTGGCCAAGAAGGCCAGTGGCATCTTGACCTGCATTAGAAATAGTTCAATTTTGGGCCCCTCATTTCAAGAAAGACATTGAGCATGTTCAGAGAAGGGCAATGGAGTGGTAAAGGGTCTTGAAAAAATATCCTGTGAGGAGTGGCTAAGGGAGCTGGGGTTGTTTAGTTTGCAGCACAGGAGGGTCAGGGGGAGACCTTATTGCTTTCTGCAACTACCTCAAAGGAGGTTGTACCCAGCTGGGGGCCAGTCCCTCCTCCCATGTCTCAAGTGAAAGAAGGAGAGGAAATTACCTTAAGTTGTGTCAGGGGAGGTTCAGATTAGATATTGGAACATTCTCTTTTCACTGAAAATATAGCTAGACATTGGAATAAGTTGCCCACGGAGGTGATGGAATCACTGTCTCTGGAAATGTTGAGGAGGTTTCTGGATTTAGCACCTGGGGTATATGGTTTAGAAGTGGCTGTGGCTAGATGGTCTTGAAGATCTTTTCCAACCTTGATGATTCTGTGATTAGGAAAGTAATTAGTGTATCAAGAATGTTTGAAGTATTACTAAGTACACTCCTTTTAAGTTTACTAACATAGACTGTTATTTTGTATTTCTTATTATCGGCAGTCTTCTGTTCCAGAGTTAGTTTTCATCTACAGCACTGAAAGTACATACCATCAGTTGGAATAGAAAGCTGTGCCATAAATGTTACCCACTAAAGAAATGGTGTTTGTAGTCTTAAAGAATGCTTATATAAAACCTGCTTGCTTCTAGAGTTGCGTATTTGGTATGATCGGGTTAAAGAATTGCTTTTGAGCATAAAGTAGTTCCTATCATACGGGACAAATTATCTGTGCATTACACAGTACCTGCCGCAATCAGGCCAATGTTACTGTGTAAGCATTTAATAATAGAAAGTATTTTTAAGTATTTTACAGCTCATACAATTTGTCATTTTGTTGCAGTGTGTAACCTTTCTAAATTTACTTGCCAATAAAGTGTTGCTTGCCCGATAGGTAAGCAATTAAAATAACCTAAATGCATTCTCTTCTTCTGTTTTTAACCATTAATGATTTGTTAGGTATAAATAATATGAAAGTATTATTTATAAAAAAGAGTAAGATTAAACTCTTAAAAAGTTGATGCTAAAAACATATTGCAGTAACATGTTCTTACTGACAAACACCTCTAACTTTTCAGCCAGGCAAGAAGTTGTACTGCTGTGGAAACTCCACAAAAATTAAATCAGAATACTCTACTAGGGAGTTGCAACATTTAATGACATTGCTCTGAAACTACTGAAGTATATCATCTTCTGGATTAGACTTGGAGTTATCTTTACAGATCTTGGCAGTAAGACACCAAGTTGAAGGCCAAGTAGTGATTTATCACAGGCTTAAAAATTATGGGGGGGAAATGAAGACGCTGACACCTCAAGATGCCATGACTTTATCCATTACTTTAAGTGAATGTTTTTCTGAAGGATATACTTGGCCTCAGCCAAAAGGCATTAAGCTCACAACTGAAGCTCTTCGTGAAATTCTCTGATTGAAAATCAGTCACTTACTACTGCTCTGTGATGATCTGTAATTTCTTTTCCTCTCGGTATTCACATATTTGAGTGGGCTGTAGAAGTTGATATTCCATCACAAGTTTCTTCTTTCATTTCCCTAGATGGCATGTGAAAGGAGCTTGTCAGCTGAGGAAAAATACTCTTTGACCATTCTAATATTTGTGTTGGTTTTCAACTGGCAGAATGTTCAGTCAGCTGAAAAATAGCTCTCTGATTTTCTCTTTGAGAGCCTGACTGATCATTCACTTGGGAAAGGGATGTGTAATCCTCTCAGTCAGGAGCAGACGGTTCTCTAATGAAGTGCATCAACTACAAAGGCTCTTGTTAACTTCGTCTTTGTGAAAAGCCTAGTTAATCATTAACACTGATAGCAAAACAAAGTTTCCTAACAGAAAATAAAACTATAGTTTAACAGTTGCTTCAGATACTCTGAATAATCTCATAGCAATCTTTAACCAGGTTCTTCTGAAACTACAGTGTCTGTAGGATAGCTCCCATCTTTTATTGAAGGACCCATCAAATTGTGATACAAAGTACTTGCCTCCCATGCAAACACAACATCTGTACAAAGGAGTTTGTCAGTGATTGAGTGCCAGTGTCTTGATTCATGTTGCTGCAGACAAACAGGTAGCATTTAGTTGTCATATTAAAAGGCACTGTATACCAATATGTAACCAAGGAGGGTGCTTCAGGATGAACCCACAGGCAAGAATGTTGATAAGTAATAGATAGGAGGGGTTATTAATAGTATGTAAAATACAAAATCAGTCATTAGACTGAACATATAAAACAAGAATTTATCCTGGATGAATCAGTCAATAGCTGCTTTATTGTGGTGATGGTCATTCACATTTTAAGGTATTTTTGACAGCATTGGGAACAAGTTTCAAAACATTACATAGTTCTTAATTGGAGCTCTAAAAATTGTCTCTGTACAGGTTAAACTTTTAATTCCATCCTAGAAAGCAGTAATTGTGCAAGTAATTTGTTCAACTTTAGTTTGTTTGCTTCTGTAGTTGCTACTTCATTGTAATCTGGAGGCAAAGTTTGTCAGAAGAATTAGCAATTTTGCTAATAATGATAAAGCAGTTAAGTGTCTGTAATTCAGGCTTTGGCAACCTGAGCCTAATTTTTCATTCTTGTTTGAAATTAGATTTAAGAAACAGAGGAGGCATAGAGCTCTTGATGGAGGGGGCTCTAACAGGAAGGCTGTCTTTTGCATGTTGTTTGATATATATATAGTTTATATACAATTAAAATATATGCATGTATAGAAAGAAAGGAGATTTGGAGAACAGTGGCTATGAAAGTAAGAGTTGGAAATTACATTACGAGCTATACAAACAAGAAGCAGGGAGATAGAAAACATGCTGGAAGGACAAATGGAATTAGACTGAATCAAGATAGAGCCACTTACAAAGTTTTAGTTCAGTGAAAACTGAAATAAAATTTTGAGATTAAAATACTTTATATGATTTTCAAAATAGGAATTTATAGGTTGCCATTTTCGAGGGAGATCTTGCTCAGAACACAGTGAATTTTGTGCTGCAAGGCTGGCAAAGAATATATATTGTATTTCTTACTTAGCAGTGGAGTCAAAGAACAGAAAATACTGCCTGAACACATGTAAAACTGCAAAACCTTGCTTCAGACTTGACAGAGAAATTAGTGCTCCAAGTCAAAATGCTCCAGCCCTCTGTTGAAGCTTCCTGTTTTTCAAAAAGAAGTCTCATTACTAAAATAACCTAAGATAAAACCAAATTTAAATAGGAGTTTTTCATAGGTGTTTTTTGTTTCCTCTATAGACAGTGTAGTTTGGATAAATAGAATTCATGTAAGTGCTTGAAAATGGCTCCCTTTGTCTGGTTCTGGATGTGTTTGTTTTTTAAGTTTTGACACTACTGGAGATCTTGCATTTCTAGAGGATAGTCTAGTAGTCATCTTCTAAGGATTTGTAATCCACCTGAGTCCAGTGGCTGTTCTGGGGATTTCATAGTAGTGCTTGTTTTAGATAAAAGCAGCATGGTTTTCATTCTGTCTAACTTCTTCTGCATCAAGTAGTGCATCGGCTGTAATTACTTGGCTTCAAAAAGAGAATCCTCATTAAAACAGTCCAAGTTTCATTACTGTATGCAGCAAGATCACACTTACACTGGAAATTCATTTTGGAGCAAGTTAGATGAAGTATCTTAAGAGAGTATGTCACAATTAACTCTGATACATAAGCTCATGAGCAGGTTGTTTTAGTTAAATATCACATTTTTTTTCCATTAGCAAAAAATACCAGAGCTATGTCTTATGCTGTTTTTCAGGATTGACTTAGGAAAGAATGATATAAGAGCTGTTGAAGTATCTCATGTAATTTAATTCATATGACAAATTCATTGTGTCACTGTATTTCTATACAAGGAAAGGGACTGGATAATTGATGCTCTTAATTTTAATGGTAAGTTTGAAGCTGGATTTATGAGATGTCTGTGTTCAAGGAATGATGCATTTTTCATATTTAATCATTTTATAATGGAGCTTTTGTTCAAAGTCAAGCTAGAAAGATTTCTCTGTGCTGTTTTGCTGAAAATTCACAAGAATTCATGCAATTATTTATGTATTTGTGTTTTTCTCTTGAAAGAATCCAAGTGAATGACCAAATTGTGGAAGTCGATGGCATCAGTCTGGTTGGTGTTACGCAAAATTTTGCTGCAACTGTTCTTAGAAACACCAAAGAGAAAGTCAGGTGAGTATTTTAGAAGGGAAGAAAACCTGTTATTTAATACTTAAGAATACCTGGCTTCCTTTACAGGACTTTCAGTATGCCCAGGTGGAATCAGAGTTTTTTTACTTCTTTGTGTCTTCTCTCCTTTGATCCCAAGAGAGAAATGAGATACAGTATTGCAGTTTTGTTTTGGCTTAGATTTTTAAAATATGAGCACCAAGACAAGCAGAAATTGCAGATAGATGATAAAGCGTAAAATGCAGATAGATGACAACTATGGTCTTGATCACTGATCTAGATCTCCACGGACTTCAGACTGTTTGCATTAGTTGGAATGATGAAGTTCATGGGTGTTGGTCAAATGGAAACTGTGCTGCTACTGATCGTCTCCCTTCTCTTCCATGGGGAGACTGACCATGTTAGTGCTCCAGGGTTAGAGCAGTTAGGTAGTGAGCACTCTAGTGCTTGTAGATGCTATTTCAGCACAGAGGAGAGGAGAGGAGAGTACTGGATGCAATAGTGTCAACAGCTACCAAATTGAGGACAGTAACATCCTAGTATTAATTCACTGAGCTACCTGAGTCCCGGCGCCATGTCTGGATTTCTCTCTGTTCCTATACTGTCCCTATAAAAATCCATAAAATAATGAATAGGCCAGAAAACATAACATATATTGCAAGTAAAATTCTGAACTAGTGTAAATGCAAAGCTGTAAAATGTCTGTAAATTAATAAGAACATTGTTTTCCCTAGAAGTTAACTGGTTTGCCACTTAAAACGCTATGCAGACACATAGCTTTTCCATTTAATAGCTTGTTAATTTCAGTAAAGATTTAACTTTACAAAACAAAACCCCAAAATATCTTTGGCATACTGTAAAGCAACAGCCATTCTGTCACTCTTTGGTTCTCTTTCAAAATCTTTCAAAACCCTTTGGTTCTCTTTCAAAATCTTCTCTAGGGAATACAACTGAATTCTTCAGTTAATGAGATCACAGCTGACTTCTTTTCAACCATGACTAAACTATGTGTGGTAATATATGCAGACCCCCTCAGATGGTGATGCTATATGTTGGCGTGCGCATTTCCACTATAATTCCGTGGCTCTTCCTGCACAACATTAAGAAACAATGCTGAGATGTGGATTCTGAAAAGAATCTTGGGGGTAGTTGATCAAGGTTTTATTTGAAAGAGGTTATTTAGAAAAAAAAAAAATAAATTGTAAAGTAATTACTGGTGAAATTTTTTTTGTGTAACATTTACAGTTTAAGTTACTGCAGTGCTATTTCAGCAAAGACTCACACATGCTGGGAGTGCTCCTACTGAGCTAACAATAAAAGTGAGGATATACTTTATTAGGTTTTCTGCAGAGTAGGGGCCTTCAAATATAAAATCCTTATGGCAGAGAATAATGTGCTCCTGTGTTTCGGTACACAAAGCAAATAAAAAATACATTTTGTTTTCGCTGTTTTCGCTCAAAATAAAAAAAAGAAAGCACTTACATAATTTGTATGTATTAGATACATTTATAATCAGCTTAGATCATGTAATAATTACTGCGTAAGTTACAGAACAGAATACTTGCTTCCATGGAAATATAATAGAGGAAGAAAGAAACATAATTTTCACACAGACCCAGATTCTTCTCTTGAGAAGTAAATTGCAATGAGACTGGTTGCAATCTAGGCCCTTGTCACAAAACAGGGAGCTGTAAAAAGTATTTCTTCATTGTTGTGGAGCTTACATTGTCAAGTGTACTGGGATCATTGGCTTCTGACAGGTCTCATTTATCAAAGAGAGATGCGTGAGTTTCTACATTTTTCTTTGTAAGTAAGTTTAAGATACTGAACTTTCATGGAAAAAATGGCGCACTGCATTAGTGTCACAACTAGACAAAAAACTTTCATGAAATAATACTATTTTAATAATAAAATTTTAAATACTGTATGAATTATAATAGAAAATTATATTTAATTATTTTAAAACAGACATCTAAGGATCTGTGCACACTAGAGTACTGTGTGCTTAAGAGCATCTTACTAATATATCTGTCTAGTTAGAGGAAAGAAACGGGTAGAATTTGGTGCAACTCCCCCTCTTTCTTGTTTCATTTAAAAATTCATGGGAAAAAAACAACTCAGAAACACTGCTTTTCTGCTTTATATGGGCCAGCTGACTGCATGATTTTTTCCCTGGTTTGTGGTAGGCTTGGAGCAAGACTTGACAGGATGGCCAAGCTTCTGGCTTTTGGTTCAGTCCTGAATAGTTTTGTTTTCTGATGCCCTGCATTGGTTTTAGCCACTCAAAATCAAAAATGGTTCCAGAAAGCTGTTTTTTTGAGATTTCAAGATGCTTGGATTTTTGGCTTCAATGTAGGTGTAAACATTTGCTTGTAAAGAAAGCGAGAGCTAATATTGATGAATTTAGATATGAAAGGAAATTAGGTATTTTTATCTTCCTGTTTTTCTTTTGATGTGTGACAAAAGGGCCTTGCCTGCTGCTTGTTCCAGGGAGAGAAAATTGGTTTCTGACAGATCCTCTTTCCTGCCTACACCTGTGTTAGAGCCAGGATGAAGAAGTCCTTCCTCTCCACCCTCTCTGGCAGACGGTGCCCACCTCTGCACCTGAACTGCTCCAGAATGTTAAGGGCAACTTAAGAGGGTTTTCTAGGGCAAAATCCCTCTCTTGCCTGCAGCTGTCAGCTCCTGCCTGTTGGCAGTGCAGGGATAGGGGTGCTGCTGACCTTTGAGTGCCCCATTCCCATGGCAGCTGCCATTAGTGATCGATGTCACTGCAGGAGGCAGGAGCTGTCCCAGCTGAACTAGAAGTGTATAGGCAGCATACAGTCACACACCCCACCTAATTCAAGGCTAGGAAGCTTCAGGAATCCTTCTTTCACAGGAGAAATCACATTCATACTTACTCACAGGTCTGCTGTTTCATAGTGTCGGTTGGATTTTATAGAAGTGCTTCAGTAAGTATAGTTATCTTTGTGATCATAGCATACAAAATCTGCACCTTTCTTCTGCCTGGTGTCCTGCACATAGGGATTTGTGTGCATTTTACTGGCATTACTTCACATTTATAACCCACAGCATTACATATATGCAATCATTTTGTCCTTAATCTAGTCAAAGTGCATGCTGGTTTTTGCAGAAGGGTTTATTATGTGAGATCAGTTGTTAAGAAAGGACATTCATGAATACAAAGACATTAAAGCCACTTCTTAATTCTTTGCAATAAATGCAGTCAATACCTCTTCAGAGAGCTTGCATAATACCAATA
Organism: Serilophus lunatus; assembly: GCA_013399895.1. NCBI lineage: Eukaryota > Metazoa > Chordata > Aves > Passeriformes > Eurylaimidae > Serilophus > Serilophus lunatus. The sequence continues at coordinate 656,125 of VXBA01004367.1, read as the reverse complement.
CTTAGTGATTTATTTTTCCCCTTTGTGCCTTCTGAACACTTTGAATTATACTGACAGTGGAAATCATTGACCTAGAATAGATTTTTGCAGTTTTTCTACCAGAAAAAAATGTATCCAGACTGTATGTAGCTGACACAGTAAAGAATTTGTGAAAATGGTGACATGGCTTTCACCTTTTGAACTGTTCTTGGTGAGGCTGAGAGGTTGGGAAAGAAGAGCAAACATAAGCATTTATGATTATCTGCAGCATTGTAATATCCAGCAGAGTTTTCATACCGTAATGGAAGGTCATTGACTCAACCAATTTAGCTTCTCCAGTGATAATAAATTAAATTATTCTTTCTTATAGTGTTTTATAGAAAGATAATCAGTACCCACTAGATGTACTCTGGTAGCATATGAGTCAAAGGAAAGAGGGAATTCTTTCATAATCCCAGCTGGCAATCAGCTTCTGTTTTTCAGGATGAGAATTAGTGTCCTCTTGACTCTAATCTAGCAAATACAACTATGAATGCTATTTCAATTGATGTAAATATCAAGTCATCTTTATAATTTTTCTTAACTATTTAGTTTACTAATATTTCATATTAGTGGATTTCAGAATTTGATTGTATACAGGAGGAATTTTCCTTTGAATTGTGTGTTGTTTTCAATATGATTGAATGTTACCCTTGCTCTAAGATTAATGGATCAGTCAGAGGGCAGTGCCACACTAATACCACTAATTGTTCTGTGCTTCTTTTGACCCCATTTAGGGTGTAATCCATCAGTTTGAAGCGTGTGAGTGGTGTCTGCAATCATAAAAGATAGGATAAGGCGACAGCTTGACAGTGGGAATCCTATCCTGTCATGGAGCAACTCCTATGTTAATTTGCTTGCATTCTCCCCATGAACTGTGGTGTTGAGTGTCAAACCTGAAGTTCTTTGAAGCTGCTTGGATGATGTTGAGGTTTTGTGACCCCACTCTTTCCCCTGTTCATCATAATGAAAAGTTGCTGGGAGACCCTGTGGTCTTCGTGAGAGAAAGCTCACTATGTATGCTTTCAGGCAATTTTTTTTCCTTGGACACATCCACAAGAGAGAAAATTTAGTTGTTTCATAGAGAAAACTTTATCCTTTTATCGAACTTAACTAGTCGCTGTGTCTCCTAAGACAAATATGGGAGTTTTCAGTGGGGACTGAACTTCTTTGCCTTACTGGATACAAAGGTCTGTGCTCACAGCTGTGGCAAATGGTGGGGTCCCAGGAAAGGAAGACATGGTTCTGGGAAGCCTTACTGCATTCATAGCTAGAAAGTCCTTCGTCTGCTGATTGTATGCTTTTAGCATTGTCACTTTCCTCTAAAAGATTTAAGGAAATTAACCAAATTCAGTGTTTTACTGGCAAGGCAAATTTTAAATTCCATGTCCTCCTTCCGTATCCTGTTGCATGAATGTGACTAAACATTTTCTCAACTTTCCAGACTGTTGCTAAGCACTGAGCGGATGCTCTCATGGTGCTTTCTGAGTCAGTTCTTGATTTTTTAGGGAACCACACAAGACCTCTGGAAAACCTGTTCGATTTCTTGTGATTCGTACCACTGTGAAAGTTACTAATTGTATTACCTCTAACTTACCAGTGATTTTACTCGCTTTTGTTTAATTAAATTCTGATGAAATGCATCAAAGTCTTCCCATCTTAAATAATTGGATAGCCAATTTTGCCATGTTTAATTAATCATCTAGATCACTGAAGAGTATGTTATAACAATAACAGTGTAACTAGCAAACCTTGTGGCTTTTCACTAGTAACTGTTCTCTGTTCTGATGAAGAATCATCTATTCCCATTTTTTATTTTTTCTTATCTAGACAGTTTTAGCTCAAAGGAGGGTTCTGTCTCAACTCGCAATCCCAGTTCACAGCCTAATTTCTTTATCTCTTACTGAACTGCAAATGCAATATTTCAGACAAATGTTTACTTTCTTTTATCTAGCTCTACAATGAACAGTTAAAGGATGAAAAGTGAAAATAATCACCTGTTCATGAACACCATGTTGAAATTAATTCTTTCTTCAGCTAATTCCTCACTCCATATCACGCTGATTTTTTTTTCTGAAAAATACACTGTTTTGGAAAACAGAATTTGCATGCCTGCTATTAGTTTTGTTTGCCATCACAGCATCTGGAAAGGTAACATAATAGCTGTGTCTTTGCAAGCACCAAGACAGTGTATAGAACAGATGAAGTCCGCCTCAAGATCTAACGAGCAGCATGGATTCCCGATAAGAGTGCTGTTTGTTTTCAGTAGCACTGAACAGCTTGGCTTTATTGCTGTGACTCCTTTGCCTAGATAATAGTCTTTTCTTCTTCCAGTGCTCCTGCCTGTGAAAATTTTCTTCTGACTGCCTGCTTGTGCTCTTACCATGGAACAGCTGGATCCTTTAAACATTTGCAGGCATTCTCTATAGTGCAGATCCACCTTGTGGTATAGGAAAGACTTTTAATTTCTGGGTAATGAGACTGAACCCAAAAGCAAAAGATACCACACTCCATATGTGAGTGAGAGAGCTGGATTACATAATCTGTTTTCTGGCAGGGGGTTGTGGTTTTCTTCTTTCTTTTCTTGTCGGTTTCTTTTTCCTTGAATCCAAGTGCCGGAGCTGAGGAGAGAAAAAGAAGAGGAAAGAAAAGCCCCTGCGTGTGCATTGTGCACTTTCTCCTTCTTTAATAAACCTGGATCGTGGATCCTGCAAAAACTAAATGTGTGGTGCTGTGTGCCAAAATAGTGTAAAATTATCCTGTTTATTGCACTATGGTTATACTGAAGATTCCATAATATAAGCTGTTTTCATTTTGATCTTTGCAAAGAACTCCTAGAAGTGCTGACAATTACTGTAAGACTACCAGGAGTAGTGTGTTGAACATGAGAAATTACTTGTAAGTGCTCTGACCCCTTAGCATAGGTGAGGTAAGACTGCGTTGATCACTGCTTCGCTGGTTTATATTCCTTGGCTGTGCCTGTTATAGTAGACAGTCTGTGCCTTGGACTGTTCTTCGTGCTGAGGCCAGCTGGCACCAGAGTGGTCGGTGCTCGTGCCCTTAAAGTTTTGTACCTTTCTGAGCAGGGAGGCCATATATGAATTGCTCGTTGGAAACCCAATCCAAGATAACTCCTAGTCTTTGCTAACTTCTGGAATGTGTCTGAGTATTCTTCCTTAGAATGTTAGTTAACTTGGGCCAAACTGTTTCAGAGACTGTTTCAATGATTTCATATGATAATGAATTGCTAATATGTAGAATAATTCCCTGGCACTGTTTAATTTACTGGCATAAACATAGCCCCTATGTCCTGAGATCTTGCTAATTTGAATTTTATGGTAAGTTACTTCTCAAAATAGTTGCACATTTGGTCAGGAAATTATATGTTTGAGTTTGAAATATATTTAGAAATCTTCATTTTAAGATTTTGGCTGAATTATAAACTCTTTTGCTGCGCACTGGAGCATTGTTTTTAAAATTAAGTGTAACATGAATAAATAAGATTCAGTGGGGCTGGATTTTGTTGGTAGTGGCATTTTTTTTCTTTTCCTGGAAAAAGGAACAACTTGACAGGTTTTAAATCACTTCATTCTCAAGTTGGTTCATGCTCAACATGAGCTCCTACCTCTGCAACTGAAATATCATCATATATGTTTATTTAGCAATTTTTTTTTTTATTCTTTCATCCAGGTTACTGTGTTGTGGAAACTCCAACACAGTTTTGATGCACCTTGATTAATGGGATACAACCTTTTGACAGCTGGGCAGAAATACCCACTATTCATTTTTTCAGGATGAGTTGCTGAACTACAGGGATGGTGCTGCAGGAGCACTTAGCACTTAACTGTGCTAATGCGGATCATGTAATCATCCAGATTAAGGGCATGATCTGAACTCAGCATCTTATAGCTGACCCATCTGTATTTTCTTCATGGATTTCTTCCCTATGAATGCCAGCAAGGGTGAGGGAAGACAGATTTCACTTTCAAAAGTAATCAGAAATACTTAGAAATATTCCCAGGTAGCACTTGTACCTTCTGAACAGCACTGACTACATTCAGCTTTGTTAAAGCTTAGATTTCCAAATTTGCTTCTTTGAGCTGACCATTCCCATTAGAATTGTGTGGTGCTATAACAAATGCTGAGTAAATGATCATCCTGTATTCAAGGAAACTTTTTAAGCAAGCATTTTGTTGGGATACTGTCAGGCCGTCTGGAAGAGATTGAGTTGATTTTTAACCTGCAATGTAAGGACCAGAACCTGGAGAGGTGCCAAAATATTGAATACCTTGGCTAATTTTGAAGTACTCTTGAGTAAAGCTGATGTGTCAGTGAGGCCCTAGACTAGAATTGATTTCTATGGGAATAATTAATCTAAGTGCATTATTATTAGTGTGTGGGTTTTTAACATGGCTTCCTGATCGGCTGACTCGGTATCCATTTAGTTTTTATTGTCACATAGCTTATCAGGGGCTTGTATCTGACGTGATCTGGAGAGACTGCTGAGGCTTTTCTGGCACGTAAGTTATTCCTTTGCTGCTCATCCACCAGCACCACTGAAACCACTGTTGGTGCAGAAGCCCAACCACATCCCGGTCAGCATAAAGAGAGAAATGGCAATTAGGTTGAGGGAGGTTATTCTGCCCCTTTACTCTGCTCTCATGAGACCCCACCTGGAATACTGTGTCCAGCTCTGGGGTCCCAGCACAAGAAAGATGTGGACCTGTTGGAACAAATCCAGAGGAGGGCCACAAAGATGATCAGAGTGATGGAGCACCTATCCTGTGAAGACAGTTGAGAGTGCTGGGATTCAACCTGGAAAACAGAAAACTCCAGGGAGACTTTATAGCAGCCTTCCAGTACTGAGAAGGGGCTTATGAAATAAGAGGAAAATTGGTTTTTTACACGGACAGATAGTGGTGGAACAAGGAGGAATGAACTGAAGCTAAAAGGAGAGTGATTTCGATTAGATGTTAGGAGTAAGTTCTTTACTTAGAGGGTAGTGAGGCACTGGAGCAGGTTTCTCAGAGAAGTTGGGGGTGCCCATACCTGGAAGTGTTCAAGGCCAGGTTGCATGGGACCCTGAGCAACCTGATCTAGTAAAAGGTGTCCCTGCTCGTGGCATGGTCCCTTCAAACTCAAGCCAGTAAATCAGAATCCTGATGTCTGTCATTAAATTGAGGGTAATTTACTTCATTCTGGGTCTGTGGACAATTTCTGCACAACAGTTCAGCTTACTGGAAACTCTTATCCAGGGTTTGCTTATCTGTTCTGGCTTTACATAACCAGCATCCTGCACTAGGCGTTATACAGGTTGCCCTCTCAGATGTTTCTTATGCATGATAACTTCATTCTGTCATTGCTCCTTTCATCTACTAGTGGTTGTCACTTTGGATGCTCATCTCCAAGCAGAGTTGTTTGCTCGTTTATTAGTTTTGGGTCACTATCTTCACTCATCTCCAGGCAAACCTTTTTTATTTCCTTCTACCAATGACCCTCAGTTCCTTCTGGTTCCAGCAGATTGCTATGTACATGCTTGTGTCTGGTGCAAGGAAGATTTGGGTGGATTTATTATGTAAGGCAGAAGGCACCATTAGTGAGGTTGCAGGTGAGGCTAAGTAGGCCAACAGACAGGGCTGCTGTTCACAGAATCTTCAACAGCCTGGAGGACTGAGCTAACAGAAAACTTAGGATGCAAGGGCAGACATGAGTCTTTCATCTGGAGCAGCATATCCCTGTATGACACTGAGCTAGAGAGCAGCTGTGCAGGCAACACCCTTGGAAGAGGTAGAAAGCACATCTTCAGTCCAAAGAAAAGAAGGGGTTGTCAGGCGTCCTATTGCTGTCTCAGCTACCTTCCAGGAGGTGGAAAGGGTAAACTCAGGTTCTTTATACTCTCAGTACAGGGATGAGATAACAGGCAGTGAACAGAAGTTACAGCAAGGGTAATTCTGATCAAGGCCATGACAAAGTTGGCTTTGCTTTGAAGTTGGGAGCTCAGGGTGGACCAGAGCTTCTTTCCGACCTAAATTATTCAATATGAAGCGTCTTTATGAGTTGCAAATAATTTTACCTGAAAAAGTGTAATGGAAACTCACAGGCTGTGAATTCCTTGATGTGCAGGTGGTGACTTCTGTATTTGAGACTGCTGTTTAAGAGAGGTTGATCTTATTCATGAAAATCAGACAAATTGGATTAATTATGTGGCTGTTATCCTAATGGAAGCAGCCAGAGTAGGTATTTGAAGAGGTAAATGGTAGCAGAAGAAACTTCAGGCTTCTGGTTCCTGGTTCCTACTGGTTATCTACTCTTATTTCGAGAAGCACAGATCTGCAGATCCTTATTTAATAAAAGTTGGAAATATGCAGAAAGCTATGTATCAGCTGTGCTGTAAACTATTTAAATCATGGATTTCAGGATATGTAGGAGTTGCTGCCAATTTCATTAAAATGCTTTTCATAGCCACCACTACTGTAATTAATTTGCAATTTCCCAAGATACTTCATTGTTAGATATTCTTAAATCTAAGATAGAGTCAAATATTAATTATATTCCTAGCTCTGTCCCTGTTTTTTTTAACCACAGACACAAAGAATATTTCACAGCTGGTAATTCAGCTAAATTGCATGTAACTCTGAATCTCAAGGTCAGTTCATGCCCTGTTTCTCTCTCTATTTCCTTTTTGAAGACATCAGAAATAATCAGTAATGGCCTGAGATTTAGTGCAGTGATGGCAGTATCACAGATTCACTGGGTTTTGTTTTCCATTTGCTGGCTTTAATCATTAAGGGAAATATTATTGTGGTGTGGTTTAAAGGCTTTAAAACCCTCATTTGTCTCATATCCGGAAACATAACCAGCACCTTAAATATATTACTGCTGATGTAATTTATAGTTCTTTCATATAATATTTTGACCCTTGAGACTAATTAATGAAATCTGAAATGCATGTGCTTAATTTTGGTGAGCCAGAGTGATTCGAAATATACAATTAGCCACTTTGTTGAAGTGTGCATATTATGGTTCAGTGACTGATTTTCTGGTCACTGAACTACAACCTTATGTCTCTTTCTCATATTTAAACACTTCAGATTATGATTGTTCTTGTATTTAAAGCCATTTGATACATAAAGATCTAATTCACGCATAGAGTTTTAATAACTGCCTCTGCTTCGTAGTTTTCTAAGAGAGTAATGTTTATTCATCTCTCTTTAAATTTTAACTTTATGGCTTATCTCAGTTACAAGTTAATTATATGCCTCATGGTATTCTAAAGGTCATGGAATGTAACATGACAGTAGGTTTGGTTTTGTTTATAAAAGCTGTGATTGCTGGCAACATAGTATTTATTCCATTTTTACAAATTTACAGTTCTTTATCTAGAACTGACATCAATTGTAGTAAATTGTAGGAAAATAAAACATTCCTTACGTATTTCTGTTTTGGAAAACACTTTATTTAAACTTTGTCATTGCTTGGAGGCTTTTATTAATGTATTATTACATTAATGGAACTTCATTTTGACATGTGATTCCAGCCTTGAAGATCACATCACTGTAAACTGTAAGTGGCTTTGGCTTGAGAAGAAAAATTCAATTAATAAGGTTTCACATTTTTACGTCCTGCCTAAACTTGTTTGTCTGTATGAAACTATAATTGCATTACAGTCTAACGTGTCAAAAACACTCCTAAGTAATCAGGATTTACCAGATTTCATACGCATTACATATTGTCTGTTCCAAGTTCTCAGTGTACAAAAATGATTGTATGAAGTATTCTGAGTATCGTATTTTCCAAGGGAGGAAAAATTATCAGGCAGAGAGCCAGAAGGAATACAACATTTGCATCACTTTGTATAGTTCCATAATTGACCACATTGGTGATCTCCCTCGTATTTACAAACATGATGCTCTCTCTACTATGTGTAAGTAACATACCCATGCATAACATTGCTTAAAATGTTTGTTTAAAATAGAAGCTGGTTTTTTTCCATTTCTACTTTTAATTCGTTTTTACATTAGAGGAGACAAACACATAGCAAACATGGCTTAAATAATTTTTATTTCATGTGGTAATAGCTAAAGTTCATTTTTCCTCCCAATTGAGTCTGAAAACATGACTGATTTAGTCTTTGTAATACTTGGCTCTAAAGTTCTGAGGAAACAGGATCTGTCTGAGTCAGTATGCAAAACAGATGAAGTTTAAGGGCCATGAAGAAACATTATTTTTCTTTCAACCCAAAGTCTTAATCATTACTGAGAACTAGTATCATATTTTGTAATAACGGGCTGTGAGTGCCAGACTATGATCTGTTTTGATTGGGATTAAAATGCTGACATTACCTTCATTTTATTCTACTTTCTGCTATATTTTCTATTAATGTTTTTAAACTAAGATGCTTTCTTTAAATTATTTTCAGAGCACCTTGTGTCATTATTTCAAATGGAGGCATTCATTATCACCCTTCTTACCCTTTGGAATTACTGACTTGGATATTTTGGTGATGCTGAAATAATCTAATCGTAGTCCTTTCTCCATTGCCTGAGTTTACAGAGTCTGAAAAATTGTTTGGCATAGGAAGTGGACCCAGGGTCATCCATTTATGAGAAGCTGGCTTACACATGGATGACAAATCCCAAGGGATTTTAACAGTGATAGTCAGTATCAATGGAAAGAATTTTCATACCTGGGATATAATACACATTTCTGCCTCTTCTTCAAATAGTAAATTAAATTAATCATTTTAGCCAAATGTCGTGGTAACAATTAATTTACCATATGCAGTATCTCAGTGTCACCTTATTGTGCTTTTCAGCTCTATGAATATACTTCTTTCATCTGTAATTACCCTGTTGTCTTTCTAGGCTGCTAAGAAAGTATTCCTTCAGCTTGACATCTTTAAATTGTGCTTTTTATTCTGTAGTTTATAGTGTGTTGGTCCTGTGTAAAGGGTATTTATCATTAGCTCTATAGATAGCAATATATCTATTTATGGTTATGCCACTGTGATGGAAAAAAAAAAAGTTTCAGTTGCTAAAAGCAAGATTGGGAAGCAGTCTTGTAAGTCTCAACCAAGAAAGAGGCACTTCCCTTGCCTTTTGTTAAGACAAAGAATTGGGCTCCCGATGTTCAGCAGTAGCAAACAGTGGAGAAAAACGTTCCTTAGCAACAGAAGTTCATGAAATAAAAGAAGGATTTAAATGTGTCTTAAAATTTCGGAAATAGCGTCTGTCAGATTTGAAAATGTGGAAATAGCTTCTCTTTAATAGACAGGAGAAAGACAAATATAAAAGCTTAGAAATAGAAGATGCCTTCTAAGGGTGGAAAAGTTACTCTGGTGCATGTTCCGTTCTCTATAAGTTGCCAGAAGTGCACCTTGTGTTGTTACTGTGCATCTGTAACAGTCTGGGCTATTGCAGCCTTCTGGGAAATACATGGCTCTAAAGGGAATGGAAGAAATTACACTTTTTTAAAATATTATCCTGCTCTAGGTCCGTGTCTGTAACAACTGAAATGTGAAGGCTTTAGTGGCCACTTCTGTTTTCCCTCTCCTGTCCTGTGACCAGACCTGCCATGGTCTGATCACTCCTAGTCCTTCACACTGTTCCCTTCTGACAAATGCCATCCATAGAACATATTTGAAACAATAACAATTAGGTATCTTTGGACAAAAAGGCTACCCTCTGGATGAGACACAGCTAAAGCTGTGGAACTTTCCTAAACAGTAGGAGTAATATTTTTTCACTAATGTTTTGTATAGGTTTGTAATTGGACGAGAAAAGCCGGGACAAGTGAGTGAGGTTGCGCAGCTGATCAGCCAAACTCTAGAGCAGGAACGCCGCCAGAGAGAGCTGCTGGAGCAGCATTATGCACAGTATGATGCAGATGATGATGAGGTAACAAACTTTCTGGCATTTCACTATTTGGTGTTTTTTAATGTTGCATTTTCTATTCCCATTTTCTTCTTTTTAGTTATCACTGGGAGATCAACTTCTGGACCTCTCCATTACCTTTGCTGCTTATTTTTATGGATTTTGATAATGAACCTTATTTGAAGAACACAGTTACAGAAAAGATTTTCATCTTGGATTTAAAATACTTGTTTTGTTCCAGAAGAGCAAATATCAAATTGGTCGATGCTTCTGTAACCATTGCTCTTCCTCTGAAAGCATATGCCTTTCTGAAATAAGTGAATTAAGTTTGTTTGATTGGGCACTGAAACATTTTGTGAAAACTACTAAAAGTTCCCTTCTAATTTTTTTTTTTTCTGGAAGAATTGTTGTTCTTTTTTAAGCCAGAACATTTTCTGAAGATTATGTGTAAGACCCTTCCTTCCACACACTGTTTTTTCATTTCTGAACAGATATTCCACAGGATAGAGAATTAATCTAGCTTGTCTGAAGTGTATGTTCATGTTCACACTTAGTGCCTGGTGTCTCAGTACAAAGGTTTTGAAACTAACAACTTCATGCAGTAAATTTGCCATAATTTCTTTGCATTCTCTTAAAATTCCTAATATGCCTAAATATCAAGATACTTGGAAAGATTAATGAGAGGGATTTTTCAGAGACTACTCTCTGTGTTACTCCCTATATTTGCTGCTGGGTTAAGGTAAACGGTAGTTGATGCAACAGTCTACTTCCATATAGCCCAAGCATACTGTCATCATTTCACATCATCTTGAATAATAGTATTTGAAATGCCAGACTCCATGTATTAGTGTGTTTTCACCCTGGGCCCGATTTTTTATTTTATTTGTGTAAGGAAACATTTGATAAAGAATTCATGCTATGCACTTACTTCAGTTTAGTTTTTCTTTCTAGAAAAGAAATATTCTTGATATAAAATCGGGATTTTATCTGTTTGGATTTTTTCTGTTAAACTAGCAATATGTCAGAACAACCAGAATATCCCAACAGACTAAGTAAAAATCCTACCTATCCCCAGTAATGCTTCTGCTTATTTTAATTTCCACTGATAAGAAAAATGAAACCATTTAATACATTTTAAAATTAGTACTGTCAAAGGGATATATTTAACTCTTCTAAATAATAGTTGCATTTGTCCATATACATACATATGTTTGTGTGCCTGTGTGAGACCATGACACCTAGCAAATCCATATCCTCTCCATATGCTTCTCAAACTATAGAAATGTGCAAGTCTTCTAACTTCTGTTTAGTCTAGAATTAAATTCAAGATCAGTTGCTTGAAGGAGCTCTATTATCTCCTCAAAAACAATATGGAGACAACTAGCCTTTGGAATAAGAGACTTCTCACAACTCATCACAGTGTGCTGGAGACATCAGGGTTTGAAGACCTGCAGTATCACTTTATTATGAACATAGTCTGATAGCTTTCATGTAGGCAAGAGAGTTGTGTCCTGAATGCCTGATGATCTTCTCACTGTGTGGTAGAGAGTGTGTGGCTGAAGGCAGAGCTCTGTGAGTAATTGATGCAATACACTTTTTGTCTATAGAATGCATCCACCTGCAAAAATTCTCAAAGATTTGTGTTTCTTACCTTCACGCACCACACAGGTGGTGTTACTCAAGATCTGGCAATAAAGAAAATTTTGTTAAAACCATATAGGTCAATGCTGATCCTGGTAGTCTTTCAGCCTTCAGTAGGGATTGTTGCTATCAGGACGCAGACAGTGACAATTGTCATACTGATGACTCTGCAAGTGTTTCTCAGTACAATAGTAAAAGAGGACAGGGATGCGTAGCTATGAGTAGGTATCAGGTACTTTTTGTGATGTGTTGTCTTGTCCTTGCAATTCAGTGTTTCAAACTCTGAAATCCTGTTCACTGTATAAATTTTTAACCCAAAAATACTAGATGCATAAAATGTTTTTTACTGTTAGTGCCTTTGGATAATAGAGAGAAAATAAAATAGGGAAAGTGTTTCCCTTATTTTTCCCTAATTAAGAGAATTAAAGGTGTCTTCTCTTATTGTAGCATTGTATAGAGGATGATCACCATCTCTGTGACCATGACAGATGGTTTTTGGCCATTAGGGTTTGCAGTGCAAAGAGGACTTTTGCGCAGTATATGAGGAAAGGAGGAAGAAGAAAGGAAAAGACATATCTCAGGGGAGATCCAAATGATTTCATCAGTGATCTCTTTTGAAAGGAGAAGGGATTATGCCTGAGAACAAATGCAGTACTTCAGTTCTTAAAAACTGCATGGGGATCATTGAAGATTGTACCTATTTCCTACTTGATGCCATATATGTGTTTGGGAGATGGGTGGTAAACATTCTCAGAATAGATGCTGAGGATCAGTTACCAAAGTATTCAATGTAACATGTTTCCTTGTTTAATTAAGAGACTTACTAGAAATGGATTTTGTTGGGAACCTGCAATAATCCTAAATATTACTCTTTTGGTTCCCTGACTATGCCATCCAAGTAAACTCAGATAGCTTGCACTATACCCAGACAACTGACATGATGTTAGCAGTGATCTAATGCACATTAGCTTCAGTTCAAAGACATTTTTGGTCACCACAAGCACTTCTGCTCCATTTACTGTCAAGTGCAAGCATTAATACTTTGAGCTTACCTTGCTCTGTGAGGTCAGATATGGCTGGGTTTATGTTGCTATATGCCAGACACCAGTGCCAGCCCTGCATTCTTTGGCTTTGATAAGCAGAGCTTCTTTTGAGCAAGAAGATAGCAGTTTGCACAGTTTGAACAAATATTTACAAGTGTACCAGAACTCCTACATTTTGCGTCCATTTCATCAAAGTAATAGTGATTCTGTCTACACTGAGCTCAGGAGCATTTGGATTGCCAGTGTCAGGAGTTTTGAATTGAGGTGGCAAAGAATTATACAAGAATTGCTCGTTCTCAGAGCTGTAAAACCATCCTATTCATTTTCATACAGTTCTTAAAATATATTAACATGGATCTGCAGGATCAGTGCTGCATGAATAAACAAGAAAATTGTCTTTATTCAATCCTCCTTTGAGACTGCCCAATTCTGAGACTCAGAGGCTTTACTACAGGGACAGCAATAACATACCAGTTTTCCTGAGCAGGAAATCAGTGATCTGTGTTTGAGTTCAGGAGTCACTGCACATGACTGTGCTTGCGAGAGCTGGTCAAATCACTGGAAGAGAGTGCGCGCCAGGCGTGTGCAAGTTCTGGTTTTTTATCTTGCTGTGCCACCAGCTGGCTGGATTTCCTCTGTTTTGAAACTTCTGATGGTCTTCATAGCTTAAGGAGCATCTAAGTATTTTAGAAGGGCCCATGTTCTTTAAAAAAGCAGCATTTTGAGACAGTTTTGATTTCTGGCAGTCAATGGGCACTGGACTTGAGTTAGATTCTAAATTTAGGAACACATTTGCCTGCTGTAACTCCTCATTCCATTGCCTTGGAGAAGTGTTACATAAAAGCTATTTGTTGGGAAAGATTCACACTAATGCACATAATGTTTCTAAAACATATATAATTTACACTACAAGTAATACTGAAGAAAACATAATTTACTATATAAATGCCCTGCATCCCTGCATTTCAGAATCTCCTGTTGCCATGGGCTGCAGGTCATCACAGGGATGCAGAATGCTTTCAGATGCTTTCAGATGCTCCTTCATTTAAGTTTCTGCATGGAAACACAAAAACCTTGGGCAGAACTGATAAGCACTAAAAGAAAAGGGATGCTCACAATGGGGTCCATGCAAAGACTAGCAGGATAAATGTGCAATAGCTCAAAATTTGTTGTCAGCTCCCACAAGCCAAGCAAAGCCAGTAGTACCAGTTATTTCTGTATGATAGGCAGTGTTGGCATTTCCCAATAAGTCTGTGCTAACTACTGTAAAGCTGTGAGAGTAGATTGCCTCTAGATAGCCTGCTGCAGAGTTTACTCATCACTAGTTTGTCTAGCTTCCTAAAGTCCTACATCCTTTTAATTTATTGTATCCTGTCGGAAAATAAAGCTCAAAGGCTTTGCAGTCAGCACTTTCTTTGTATTTCCTACTTAGTGTGCCAAGTATGACCTGAATCTGTATCCTTGACTGAAACCTTTTGAATTGCCTGTGTTAACACTGTGTTCTGTGCACGTGAGTCAAATTCTAACATTTCCTGGAATTTTGATTTGAACTTGGTATTATCTTCTTTGTGTTCTGGAGTGAATGACAAAATCTGATAAAGTAGGTGACCTGTTTCCCTGAAGGCCACATACGATGATGCAGAAGTTGAAATTAATCACATATTGCAGAATTCTGTTCACTCTGTGGCCACAGACAAGTAGTTTAATGCAAATGGTGTTTTAATATATTTTAATATCACTCATAGTCATATAAATATTTTTTCCATTTTAAATTCTCATTCATCAGGACATTCTGAGAGGAAAGCAGCATTAGAACCATTGAAGAAAATCTTGACTCGCACAAAAAGAAAAATGTTGCAGTGGGCTTGAATGTCTGGCACCCAATGAATCCATTTGCTAAACCAGATCTTTCAGAGTATGTTTTTTCTGACATCATTAGTATGACACATTCCTGTAAAAGCAACCATTTATACTGTACCATTATCTTTTTCTTCTCTCTTTTGAGAGAAGTATAAGCCATCCAAAAAAAATCAAATTAAGAGCTGGGCTTGAGTTATTTTTATAGTTCTTCAAATGGCGTACTTTGATATTGGGAGAATTTCAGCAGGAACAAGAGATTTAGCTTGATGCACCTTTTGTGCTGGTGATTTGAGGAAGGGCTGTCTGCATTACCCTGGCTGGTGCTGCTGCTCCTTCGTTCTACTTGGGAGGGTTAGGCCCATCTGAGAAATTTACAAGGCAGTTAAACAATGCAAGCAACACATTTTCCCTTCAGAATTAGAAAATTGCAGTTCATGTTGATAATTTCATGCTATTATCTGTGATAGCATATAGCAAAATGGAATGGGTAATATCAGAAGCTGTTGTTTTGGATGGGATAAGCTTTAAGCCCTAGGTGCTACTGAAATGAGAAATAGGGCTTTTGCTTGGATGAATTTTGCTCAGTAACACACGATGAAGAGTCCGAGATTTTCCTTCAAGAGCATGTAAGTCTTCATTAATTATTGAGTAAAAAATACTGTTGTTGTTGTCAGCTAAGAAAATGTATTGCAGGAAACTTCAGGGAGTTAAAATAGCAACTGTTCCCTTACAGGGCTTTGTTATTTTTAAGTAATACAGCTTTTTTCTGTGCCTTGCTGCTTCTTGTAAAATGCTGAATTTCCCATTCTAGTTTACTGGCACAGTGTCTGAACAACCTTCTGATAGTTTAATGTGAAATGAAAATCAGCAGAGATAATTTTTCAGAGAAAATATGTTCCTTGTAGTTTATGATTTATATTTCCTTAATGTACATATTGGTTCTTTTGAACCTGTAACTTGTTTTTCATGTGACTGTAAGATGACATCCCTTTCTTTTGAAGTGGAAAGCAAAAATTCCATTTATTTCTGTGTTCTGTAATGTGTTTGTGTCATCCCGCTGTCTTGTTTACCTGAGCAGTGCTTTGCTTTGACTACTTTTTTCATTAATTGAAGCAAAAATGATTGTGCTCATTGACACTCATTATGTACAATTTGAAGCAAGATTTTCCTTTGTGTTCATTTTTAGCTGCCTGATGTTCCTCTTCAAACACTCTGGCTCCTGAGCCCAGCAGAGTATGGCCTGCTCTTGAATTTTTTCACAATAATTTAGTCCTTCATGTGTGTTAATTTTCTTTTTTGTATTCCATACTTCTTTTTAGTTTAAATCTTTGGAGAAATCAGTTTTAACTAAATTTACCTGTTTTATTCTTTTGCCAGAATTGATAAATGTGATTAGGATTTTGCATTAAATTCATATATTCCATTAAAATGCACATGTAGCTCAACTAGATCTGGGTTTTTTTACATAAACAGAGCATGAGTTTGCTGTTTAATGATCCTGTTTCTGCCTCCTCTTTGCATGCTTCAGAGATTTCCTTGCCACTGCCAAGATGTTCGAGGTTTCTTTAGTTTAGAAACTACAGTTTTGTATTATAGATTTTTCAAGGATAATGACTGCAGAATTGACAGTACATGGACTGTTAGTACTTTTTTCCCCCAATAATTCATTTCATTGAAATCTTGCTGAGATTTAAGAATTAGTTGGTCTGCTTCTGTTGCCCTGATGGTGTGTGAAGTTAGTGTTACGTCCCTGGAAAAAGTCAGGGGAGTCGGTCACCAATTTTTCTGGTTTTTATGTAACTCTTTACAGAGGCAGAGATAATTCACCTGAAAAGTGCCTCATTTTACAGTAATCTTTAAAGTATGGATGGGTTGTGCACGTTGGTGACTTACCTTCTTTTTAGTAGTTCTTTTATCATCAGAAAATTTTACTAAATCATGTTATGCTTTCTCTGTGCTTTGGCTTCATTTTTAGAAAACTTCAGTGTTTGGGATTTCTTAATAGATTTTTAATGATCTTTAAAGGTCCTTCCTAACTTAAACCATTCTATGGTTCTACCTGGTATTTATCCAAAAAATTGTAATGTTTTATTGAAGGTACATCACCCTGTTGTAGGACACATACCTCTATCTTTTCTATCTGTGCATACTTGTCCGTGTGTACATGCTTCCATACACTGCGTTTTAGTTGAGAGGGATTCACATTAGTCTAAACAACTTCTATTAAACTAAATTAAGATAGGAAGCTGGAATTTGTACTGCTCAAACGTCTGAGATTCTACCTGTTGTTTTGAAAAGTCCTCTTGTCAAAAAAAGAGGCACTTATAGATAATTTTAGCACTACGGGGGATGTATTTCTGATAATAGATTATGTTTCTTCATCTCAGGAACTGAAAGCTCATGAAGAAAAACTTGAGTAGTTCTGTCAAAATTTTGGTTGTGTTACAGTATAAACATGAGAAGTACTGCATCCCTTCCTCCACCCTTCCTTTTCCATGTATTTATTGAGACCCAAGCTTTACAAATCCAGATGTGGCCCTGAGGAAAGTGTTTGCTTTATAGTGTGTTTGCATAGTCATTTGCACAGCCAGCAGGCTATTTGTGATCCGTGTGTGATGTGCTCCAGCTTCCAGAGGGAGCCCCATGGAAGCAAAGTGGTACCATCCACCTTAGGTATGGGGAGAGATGAGCAGAGGTATATGTGCAAAAGGTTGTCTAGGCAACTTAGGGTTCAATACTGAAAGCTTTTTCTTGTTTTCTTGTAGTTTTGGGGTTTTTTAATTTGCACTTGAGATACTGATTGCAGCTTATGATTTTTTAAATTCTGTTTTGTCAGCAAAATAGATGTTGTTCACATCTCATGGCTTACCAGCCCAAGAAACATCCACTTTTTCTATGTAAAATTAGCTCAAAGCAGCTCCTTATTCAGGGTGAAAATTGAGTAAACTTTGACTTCAGTTTCTGAACTTGTCTCTGACACTCAATTTCTTTTTCCTTCTGTTGCCTTTCTGTGTGGGTGTGACTTTTCTGTCATTATTTGGTCTGTGAAGAAAAAACAATGAATTTTCAAATGCAACATGGATTATCACTGGAGAATTACTCCCGGTGACTTTATAGAAGACTAATTAAGATCCTGGTAGTCCTATTCTGCTTTTATTTGTGTTTGGAAAAGATTCCTTGTTAAATCTGAAATGAATTTGGAAAGTTCTTCCTGTGGAAAAGACGTCTCATTTAGAAAATGAAACCTTTGAAATAGAGAGTCAATAATGCTTAAGAACTAAGTTCTTGGTGCTTAAGACACTGTTTTCTCTCTTAATATACTGAAGTACTACTGTGGAGTTGCATTTTGACTGGTAGAATTTGTAAGCACTGAGGTTATAGCTAATGAAAAAGATAACCTTTTTTGTGTGCAGAATGCTGTGTTTGCATAGTAGCTTAATTACACTTTGACCAGTCTTTGCCTATTTAGAAGATAACTGGAATTTCTTAAATGCTATAAAATTAAGACAGGGGAATATGCTACAGATGAAGAAGATGAAGACATGGGCCCTGTCCTTCCGGGAGGTGACATGGCTATTGAAGTGTTCGATCTCCCTGAAAATGATGACATGTTCTCCCCTAGTGATGTGGACACCAGCAAACTGGCTCATAAATTCAAAGAGGTAGGTTATAGATCAGAAAATATTTCTGAAATACCTCACTGAATTAGATTCCTAGTCATCTCATTGCTCAGAACTTGCTCTTTCTCGTGAAAACTAGAGTTCATTTCTAGTTGTGTCTCCGTACTTTTGAACGACTCAAAAATTTCTGCTTAAAAAAAGTGGAACTGTTCTTCAGAGTTGTTTTGGGACCAGCTTGCAGGTGACTGTTGTATTGGTGGTGGATCATTTATGAATTAACCTTTCAGTACAGAAGTTACTCTGATTCAGCACTTAGTTTGACAAAGAACACAAAGTGCAAGTTAATTCATTGCTAGCAGATCTCTGGGTTTTGGGGTGTTTGGGGTGTTTGTTTTTGCAGTTCATTGTTGTTGGTTTTTTTGTGATTTTATTGTGTAGAATGTTGTTTTAAATACATTACAGGTAAAACTATGCTTGAATACATTTTCCAGAAACTCAGGCTGTTGCCATAATTGAGCTTGTCCAAACTGATTTGAAGCTGTTTAGAGACTTGTGTGATTATAATGCCCTCAAAACACTGGTGTGGAGGAGACCAGATGAAGGTACTTTGGGATCCTGGAATCTTAAGTGCAGATGAGAACCTGAGAAGAAAAGATTAAATGCTCCTGCATAAGAGTGGACTCTGTCTCACTAGCCCACGCAGTTACCCCTGTTAGGAGCATTCCACTTTTGTTTCACTGATTGTATTTAACAGTACACAGCTGCATTTTGTTGGCTGAGGCAGAGTGTATTTTTCTTGGTATTTGCCCTGAATTCTTTCAACACTAGAGGACTTGTTCACGATCACGCTGCACAAGCCCACACAGTGTTTTCTGGAATTGTATTTAAAGAACAACTGTTCTTTCTTCTTCCTACTCCAGAGATTAATGAAAGTATTAAACAAGTGGGTAGGACATAATCTTTAAGCATACTAGTTTGACCTAATTAGTTAAATTCGGTCTTTGCAATGAAAAATGTGCTCACGTACTCTGAGAGCACTTCTATTTGAAATGCCTTGCTTTTGGAACAAAAGTCAGAAAAGAGATGGGTATTCCTGGATGAATCATTATACTTCTGCAAGTCTTGTTTTCCTGGCTGTAGAACAAAAAAATGGGACTGCTTTTTCTTAACTGCTTTAAGGGAAAGAGCTAGAAACTTTTAGCTGTGATGATTGAAGAGACAAGATCTATAAAGAGAGAGGACATCATATGTAAGAATTTGGTATTTCGTGTCTTAATGAAATATATGAGAAATGGATTATTATTATTATAAGCAGAGAATAGATATTTATTATGTAAAAATTATCATGGAGATTATTAGATTGTATTGTATACTTTCCTTACCAGTGTACATCTGATAGTTTAACATTTGCTAGCCTTTCATCCCATTCTACACTTTTCAGCCTTACATGAATTCAATCCATTTACTCTCTAAAATTTATTTTTCTATACCAAGTTTTATTGTTTTGAAGAAAACTAATCAGCTTTTCAAGACATATTTGAATAGGAAATATGCCAAAAATTACTCAAAATGTCGTTGCTAAAATAAAGCTGTCACAATTTTATATTGACTTAACTACCATAAAAATACAAAATAGTATCTGCCAAGAATTTGTCTGGCATTGTATGGAACACGAAATAGAGATTTCTGATCCCTTTTTAGTAAACTTGCTTAAAAAGTTTTAGCTATGGAGTCCAGATTTGCTTGCCAAATGATTGACCTTCCCTGTTGTTTAGTCTAACCTATAAATGTGTTAGTATTTCTCATCTGTTCTGCAAACAAAATTAGTTCTTTTAAAAAAAATACATATCCAGCTACATTTGTCTGTTCAGCAGAAAAATGTCTTTTTTTTCTCCTGCCTCAACAGGATCTGCTGTACCATGTGCTGATTCAATGATCTGACTGGGTGCTCAGTATTTTTATTTTTTAACTTAAAAACAGAGAGCATAAAAATAATTGTTAAAACCATCTGTACCTGAGCAGATTGTCAATTATGCAACAATTTGGACTTTATTTGTATGTAATAAGCTCTTTAAGTGGTCCTTATGGATTTGTGGGGCTTTAGAAGAGATAGGACTGGACTATCGGCCGTAGCCTACGGCTTTGAGTCTTGGCTATTTGATTTCCTTATTAAGTTTGCAAAGGACAAATTCTAGATCATCCATTCTTCCTCTGCTTTTATCTCATCCCAAAACAATGAGGAACTAAGCAAAGGGCTGGGCATTTTGTAGACACTGTGATGTTCTGAGATGGTTATTTGGTAATTTTTCACTAACAGGAACAGAATGAGAAAAGGCAGTTCTCAGTCACTGAAAATTGCAGGTCAGAGGTGGGATGGAGTGAGTGCAAAAATTGCAAGCAACCTCTTGCAAGTACTAATTAAAATGTCCTTAGTTTCCTCTAATATGTATAATTACTAAAAGGTAAATGTCCTTCTCAGTTTTCTGGCCTGCTGAGTGCAGTAGCTTCACTAGCCACTTCTTGCCGTTAATACCGGCTCCAGGGCTGCTGAGTACTCTGTTTCCTGCACTAACTCTCCATGTTGGACCAATGGCCCCACTCTACTGTGGCACTCCAGAGGAACCTTGTGAGATCCATGGACTAGCTGCAGGCTCTGGACAGATTTGGTCTGGTCCCTTGCCTGTTCCACCTGCTAATGCTAATGTGCCCGGTGTGCCTCCACATCTTGAATTTCTGAAAGCTGTTACAGTCAGTGCCTGGTTTCATTTGAAATGAAATTTTGCATCTGCTCTCACTGGGCACATGAAGATTTGAAGCACTTCTTAGAGCAAAATAAAAAAATCATTGTAAGTAACGTATGATTTTTGGTACTAGAAGTTCTTAAAGACTCTTGTGGAGACACCAACCAAGAAATGGGTGTTTGAAAGAAGACTCCTGAACTGTTCCTTTGGTGGAACTGGTTGGGTCAGTGTCTCCTTTATTCTGCCCAGTTAGATCAATTAAGGATGATTTGCAAACTGAAGTGCATCTGAGAGTGCATTTCCTGTGGCACAAGAACAGCATTCAAGAGGCTTCATGAAAAGAGAATTTCTAAATAAGCTCAGTCTTTCTCAGATATATTTGTACCAATCAGCTCTGTGATAGCTTCTGTTGTTTTGAAAATTACTCCTCTCTTCCAGAAGAATTTCTCCTTTGAATTATTTGCACATTTTTTTACTAACAGCCTGGTCTTCCATAAAGTAGCAATTGTTTTACTAGAGATGATAGTTGCTGGTTCAGTATAATGCCCTCACATTCTCCATTAGCTCAAATAAACTATTCTCTATAGCTCATGTTTGTCTTGTAAGAGAAGTAACCCCCATGTAAAACATGCTTTTCCGTAACTATTCCTTCTATTCATAAATAATGGACGAAGACGTTGTCTCCTCTGTCGTGCCAGCTCAGGCTGTAATTCAGTTTTTGCCCTTGCCCTCAACCCCATACCCAACACACACAAACCCCTGATTCAGTTTAAGGTTTTGCGGCCTGTGAGATGTTTGTCCTTGCTGCCTACTTTTAATAGTACAGGAGCAAGGAGTGGGGTGCAGGCTGGTGTTGTGTGCATGTGCATGATCATTTCCATTTGGATCAGGGATTAGGGTTATGCTGCTGAAGCTGTGGTTCAATTCATGCATCAGAATGTTCTTGGAGGCTCTGAATAGCAAACCTTTGGGGTAAAATTAAAGATGTTTGGGGACATTGTGTATTACACTCAAAATAGTGACTGTTCCCTCCACAGGATCAGACTGTTGTAGGTTAGTACAAAAGAAATCCCCCTTTGGGTGTGCAGGTGGATGCCAGGTCCTCCACACCAACCCTTTTGCTGTACTGATCCACTGTTGTGGCGCACTGCTTAGTGATGTCACTACAACCTTTAGAACACTGCTGGGGCTGTTAATCTGCTTGCAGTCATTTTACGTGCTTAAATGCTGGTGCTGTTATTTACAGTTTTCCTGTGTAACTGCTCTCAAATGAGATTAGATAGCTTGGACAGAATAAATCCAGCTAACGATGGAGAAGTTTCCCTTTTTCTCTTGCGTGAAGATTTGTGGAATCTTCCCTCAAGGTTTTCCTGTGTTCTTGAGTTGTTAAATCACTTATTTCCATATTTGCTTTTTTGTAATGTGCCTGCCTTAATCAATGCAGTGGGACTTTTCCGACAGCACTGGGATATATTTCACATTCACATCAGAGGAGAGCAAAGCCCAGCAGGATAATATCTATTTTTTTTAAGCAGAAGACATTTGTTTTTGCTAAACAGATTGGATGTTCTGATTTGAAATTATGAGTGGTTAGACGGCATCCTATCTTTAATTAGGTTGCAAAGACTGAGTCATTTTGCAAGCTAGACATTTTAATTTACAATCTACTGCACTGCAGCACTCTTCAGGGCCTTCTGCTATGTAATAAGGTATTCAACTTGCAGCACAAGCTTTAAAAATACCGGAGTACTCTCTGTGACTTCACTTGTTTATTTTATATTTTCAATTCTAGTTGCAAATCAAACATGCAGTTACAGAAGCTGAAATTCAGAAGCTGAAGACAAAGGTAAGAATCGATATATGGGTAATACGTGATGGTTTTTTTCTTCATGCAAAATCAAATCTGAAGACGTATCTTTATGTGGGTGGAGAAGTCAACATCCTTATAAAAGGCTGATTAAGAAGCACAGTAACTCAGCTAAATCTTGTCTTGATGTATAGTCTATATTCAAAGCTTCAAGTAAAATCTTAAGTGCTGCTATTAAGAGAAACTTCCAACTTGTGTAGCTTCAATTAAACATACATTGTAAGGGGTATTATAATGACTGAATGGCAGATTTCTAGTTTAAAAATTCTAAGATTTTAGGGTTTAAAATTATATTTGGATTGAATAGTCAAGTCCAAGGTAGCAGGTTTTTGATTTACCAATGATGTTAAAACATCTTGTTTATGCTGCTTTCCTTTGTTTGACACTGAAAACCTCCTGATTTGTTTAAAGGTATTTAATAGAAATTATTTTTTTATACACAGAAGAAAAAGTGTTGTTACTTGTTGTTGCATTTCTCTTTAACAGATACTCTAGGAAGAAAAAATATTACCAGTTTAAAAGAAAACATCTCACATTCAGTTACTAGTTATTAGATTGAATTTGCTATAGCAAAAAAATGAATTGGTTGTTTTTTGGAGTAACCTTTATGGGAACTCAACTGATAATTCAGTTGTTCAGTCATACTAGCTTTTATAATGATATCCTGCACTTTGAGTCTGAGTAAATTATAAAGGAAATAAAAAGAAGAGAAAGAGAAAACAGAACTTTATAAAAATATTTTAGATTATCATTTCCTTTTAGCAGCATTTGCTTTTGTGTATTTTGCATAGTTTTTATCAAATCTGCGTAAATTATTGTTAAAAAAAAATTTAAAGTGCATCTGTTTTCTGTAAGGACAGTTTCTGTTGTACTGTTTCAGTTCAGAAAGTCAGAAATCTTTTCTTCCTCTGCTTTCCAGTTCCAATCTAGCAATTGGAGCCACATGGTCTATCCCTTGGGATTGTTCTGAGCCCCACTGACTTGTTTGCAACAGTGCTTGGGTGTTAACATTCATCTGTACAAGTCCATTTGCAAGATTAGGGTTAATGTGCCTTTTTGTGTTGAACCTCGTTACCTCGTGTTTTTAATAGACCTGAAGAAAATGTGACTAGTTTAGGTATATTACTAATAAAACTGCAAAAAAATTTTTTGTGTGTGTCATTCACGATGCTAGCAGAACTGCCTAGAGCAAATTAAATAGTCTTGATAAGTGAAAAGGAATGTTAAAGCCTTTTTTTGTTCTCTGTAAATTCTGGGAACTTAAATACACAATCTGCTGAACAACCCTACCTTATCCATCACCAAACACTGAAACCTGCAGGTAGCTTCAGTTAGGGAACGAGAAGCCTAACACACACACACACACACACACACACACACACACACACACACACACACAAAGTGGATGTCAAATTCCTCCTCCCCAAAATAAGAAATGTTACTGTTTTACAAAAGTGCATGATTGCTTTATAGCAGCTGAGCCACATGCGTAGAACAAATTGAATCCCCAGTGCTGGCTGATCAACCCTGCAGTTTGCTTGAGTACTCCACTATTGGCATTTAAAAATGTCAGTCAGTCAAATAGGTTAGTATAACCCAGAGAAGCACAGATGCTACACTGGAACACAGAGCAAAAGCTGTTCTTAGTTTTATGAGGAAGAATAACATATGTATCAGCCTATTTTCTTTTGTTCTGGAACACTCTTTTTCACTGCTAGCATATTACTATTGTAGTTATTTATGTAATGATTTTCACTATTCATGTTGCTTGAATTAATCCTAAACCGTTAGTCTGCACTTGGCAGCTTTTTATGGACTGCATCTTCACTCCTTTGTTCAGCTGCAGGCTGCTGAGAATGAGAAGGTGAGGTGGGAATTGGAGAAGACCCAACTCCAGCAGAACATTGAAGAGAATAAGGAAAGGATGATGAAATTAGAGAGTTATTGGATTGAGGCACAAACCCTGTGTCACACAGTGAATGAGCATCTCAAGGAGACACAAAGCCAGTATCAGGCTCTGGAGAAGAAATATAACAAGGCAAAGAAATTAATCAAGGATTTTCAGCAAAAGTAAGCAGCTACAAAAAATGACTTAGTGGCCAGATAGGAAACATGTATGTGATATATTCTGAAATATGAAACTCACTATTAAACATCTGTAAGGTAAACACTATTTTCCACTTCTTTTTTTCATGAAAAACATGGACTCTTTATTATGGAAAAATGTTACTAGTATTCAAACAGTAGTCATACTGTAAGTAAATAAAGACTGAGTGTGTAGTATTCCAGGTTGGAATGTTTCAGAATTAGTAAGGTAACAAACAAGGAAGAGTAATCTTAGTAAAGCATTTGATTAGCAAGGTTTGCAGCAATTTATATTGATAGTGTGTCAGCTGGATTCACTCCTGCTGTGTACTAATGTGACATCAAAAAAATACTGTTTTGTTACATTTTGCATTTTATTTTTCTTCTTCTCGTAGATGTCAAGAATGTTTGAGCTGAGTTGAGCTAACTGATGATTACCTGCTCCCCTCTGTTTCATGTGGTCCCTTCTCCCTGATGGCTAGCAAGAATAATAATACCTTACATTTCTATAATAGCTTCCATTCCCCAAATTACTTTTTTTTTGCCCAGCAACTTTTTTATTTTCTGGTGAAATATATTTATTTAAAAAAAAAAAAAAAAGTCAAAAACGTACAGCAATGTCAAGTAACAACTAGGACTGCAGAAATGAATATCCTAGCCCATTAGAAAAGAGGATAGATTGTCAAAATGTCATTACCCACCTTGGAATTTCAGTACTGTTCCAGAACTAGTTTGCATATTCTGTGCTTTCTGTCACAAATGCGTTTGATATTTAAAATAAAAAAGAGAGGGAAAATCATTAAAATGCATTTGGATAGCCTTTCTCTTGTTACTCTGCATTATATTAGTAGAAAATCTAGTTGGGTTCATTTAACTGTCTCAGACTCTTGACCTGAGCTAACAGATTTCCTTATAGCTTACTAAAAAATTTGATTTTTACCTGAAAATTTACAGATGTCCTTTCTCTGAAGGAGTGTAGTCATACTCCAGCAAAACAGAGATTTTGCTCCATTTCCTACAATGGAGAAGAGCATAAACTAAGACAATGTTGGTTTTGTTGTAATTACAGATGATGAAAAAATTTGGTTTAAATGTTTTGATGATCAGTTAGAACTGAGATTTTTTTTTCTAGATAAATTGTTTTTACCATTTTTATATCATCACCTAGCATATTCACTTTGACTAATCACTTGGAATTTTGTCCTGATTGCTGTTTCATAGTTTTTACTAAGAGTGAGAAATTATTTGTTAAGGACAGATTTTTCTGATGCATAGCTTGTCAAAACATTTAATTTTCTGTTTGAATCTGACTGTTTTGGTGACAGCGAATACATCTTATTTTTTCCTAAGAGAACTTGACTTCATCAAACGCCAGGAAGCTGAACGAAAGAAAATAGAAGATTTGGAGAAAGCACACCTTGCAGAGGTTCAAGGGCTACAAGCTCGTGTGAGTAGCATTTAGTCTTATATTTGAAGAATGGGACAATTCTGTCTGATATTCCAGAAAAATAACATACCTAATGGGGAGGGTGTATTAGGGTATGTGTTATGGGTAATACTGTGTTGCATTTCTTTCAGATACAAGACTTGGAAGCAGAAGTTTTCAGGCTAATGAAACAAAATGGGAGCCAGGTTAATAATAACAACAACATTTTTGAAAGGCAGACATCTTTTGGAGAAGTTTCTAGAGGAGATCCGGTGGAAAATCTAGATACTAAGCAAGTGACCTGCTTGGATGGCTTAAGTCAAGGTTGGTTTGAACCAAACTATAACTCCTATGAATCACAGAATGCTTTGAGTTGGAAGCACCTTAAAGATTATCTAGTCCCAACCCCCTCACACCTTGTGCAGGGACACCTCCCTCAACCTCAGGTTGCTCAAGGCCTTGTCCAGTCTGGCCCTGAATGCTGCCAATGGTGGGGCATCCACAACCTCCCTGGGCAACCTGTTTCAGTACCTCATCACCCTCACAGTGAAGATTTTGTTCCTAATATCAAATCTAAATTTCCCCTCTTTCAGTTTGTAACCATTACTCCTTGTCCTGTCACTACAGTTCCTGACCAAGGGTCTCTCTGTGGCTTCCCTGTAGGCCCCCTTCAGATACTGGAAGGTTTCTATGAGATCTCCATGTGACCTTCTCTTCTTCAGGCTGAACAGCCCAAACTTTTCTCAGCCTATCTTCATAGGTGCTCCAGTCCTCTTAGCAATGTTGTGGCCCTCCTCTGGACTTGCTCCAACAGTTCCATATCCTTCTTGCTTTGGGGACACCAGAACTGGATGCAGCAGTTCAGGTGGGGTCTTGCAAGAGCAGAGTAGAAGGGCAGAATCACCTCCCTCGACCTGCTGGCCACACTGCTTTTGGTGCAGCCCAGGATGCCATTGGCTTTGTGGGCTTCCAGCTCATTTTTCTTGCTCATGTTGAATTTTTCATCAGCGATAGAACAGCCTGATTTACAACATAAGATTTGTAAGACTTTGTTCTACATGACCTAAGAGACAAAACAATTTGTACCAACACTGAGATCTGGGTAGATGCCATCAGCAGAGTGGCTGTACCCTTTACTTTTTTCACATAGAAAAGACAAATCTCATTTTTCAGGCTGTGCCAATAAAACATACAGATAACTTCCACAGCTTTAGTTAAAGTTCTGTAACTGCAAGTGGCTTCTTGCATTGAAATATATGCTGAATTAAAGCAAATTTAGGCCCACAGGCTTGGGGAAAAAATTCTTTGGTGCAGGGGCAATACTTACTCTGTATTTAGTATCATCTGTGAGATCGCATGTTGGAGGTGTTGGGATTTTGGCAAGGGATTCTCCTAACTTTATAAACTATAATATTATTTATTTCTCTGGTGAAAAAGTATTTATGAAATAAATTAATTTCTAGCAAGCGTAGACCTGTTTCATTAAAATTGATATTTTGGCATAGACCCAAGCAATATTGCTTTACAAAGAAATAAATATGAATTATATTTTTAACAAATGGTATAAAAAAGAGCTAGCCCTGCTGAAATGGCATTAGGTGATATGCAGACCTTATGGAATTTGTTTCCACAAATCTTCACAGAGCTTCTTTCTGTCAAATGTTTGTTGTACTGAAATCTCTGACGTTCTGAAAAGCACCCAGGTTGGCAAGTCTGTATTTCTGCCATAGAGAATCAGTAAGCATTATAAAACATTTAATACTTACCAGTGCTGTTAACACAAAACCTTTCAGTAGTTTGCATCAGGAGAGGAAAGCATGTAAAAGAACTCGAAAATTCTTTGTATAGTATTAAAATTCTACATGTCAGTGCTTCAAAGATATGTTTTCCAATTGATGCATTTACTTGACAATTTTCAAAGAGCTGCCTTTTTTTCATTGCAGAAGTGTTCTTCTGGAGCAATGTTACCAGTGTTAATTAAACATTAGAATAGGTGATCTCTGAATTTAAATGCCCAAGTTTGACTGCCTGAATACAAACCACAAATTATTTGCTAGGAAAAATAGGTAATTAGCAATGATTTTTTTTAAAGCAGAAGAAGCATAGTTAGACTTTAGATTCCTGGCTGGATTTGTGTTTTTAAGAGATCCCTAAACGTGCTGTAGCACTCCTTGGCTTCCATATGCCTTTTACAGTAAAATCTGTAGCAGACTCTGAAGTCCATGTCAGACTGTAATGTAGTGATACTCACTCTGCAGACAAAGACCCTAGGTCTCCACAATATTCTTGTTTAAACCTTTTAAGAAAAGGACTTGCCATCAACCCATGGATGTTTGCAGAAGAGCTATAAAGGGTGAGGGAGATGTCCACAGTGTTTTGGAGGGTGAGCGGAGTCCCTCTGGGTTCTGTGTGTTGTGCATGCTGCCTTTGTGACATTCACATTGGTGCTCCAGTCTCTTTTTTTTGGCTCGAGTTTGGCAAGTATAACACATGCTCCTTGATCAAGCCTCTGCATTAAGTTCCTGAGGTAGGACTGCATGTACACAGCTACATTCCATAATATTTTGTTCCGAAGGTCATATGTCTGTCTTCCCTCAAAAAATTAGAGTATGTAAAAATACAATATTTTAATTAAAATTATATCAAGTATGGTTTTGCTTCAGTGTGATCTGAGGTGTTTATTATATTGTTGCATAGTAACAGACCTGGAAAAAAGTAATGGATGCAACTTCATGGTCTCAAATATCCAAGTATAACTGTTCCTGAGGTGTTGGTGCTCTGGCCATGTAGGACTCATCAGGCTATAACATTATCTCATGCTGAGCTTGAAGGGCTTCCAGTGACATCAGTGGAAGTTAGAAAATCAAAACCGTCATGGCCTACAAAATTCCTCCTTTGATTTGCTAGGAAACACTGGAACCCGAGGATTGTGTTTCTTTTACAAATGTATGATTTATTCTGAGAGTCCAGAAAAATAGCTAAAATGCATTATAGCTTTCTGGTTTAATGGTCATGACCTGTGTCTGCAGTAGAGAATCAGGAAGAATCACTGGAAGGAATCAGTGGTTTGAAATCCAAACGGTTCAGTGCTGAGGCCAACTTTGACAGTACTTACTCATCTCTGTGCAAGTGCCTGCTCAGTCCACTTTGTGGCTGTGCTTTCTGGGTGCCTTTGGATACCCACGTGTGCATCAGTTCACAGAAAGAGATTTTGAAGTCTGTCAACCTGTGTAATGGAAAAACGGTGGGAGAACAGATGAGCTCTCTCCACAGTGGTATTGAAATAATTCAGATGGAACACCGCTGGAGTCAAGTGGTTGAACATCTAATGAAAGGAACTCAATTGTATTGTCTCTGAAAGCAAAATAATGACATGACTTTAATGTGAGAGATCTACTAGGCCCCAAATGGATTGGGAGATTCCTACAGAAACGTTTGAGGTTGTGTATATGTGCTGGAAGCAGTGAGGGCCAGCCCCTCTCCACGGAACAGGGATCTGGGACTAGGGATGGCAGCACATGTAGCTGGGGCAGAGACCATCTCACAGCAGCCCAGTTCCACTACAACAGTGTGGTGAGCTGGGCAGGACCAGCTCTAGGAAAGCAGGAAACTCCAAGTCCAAGTGGTATTCTGCTTTAGCAAGGCCAGTATGACCAGCTCTGTGAACACCATTTGCAGTGCTGTGTTGAGAGTTTGCATAATTTCAGCAGTGAAAGGCAGATATATGAAAGTATGTACAACTAAAAGAACAAACATAAACAGTTCAAGCCATGACAATGTGCAGTTGTTACCTGTGGAGTACTTAGGGTAGAAGCCTAATGACAAGTCAGACAATACTATTATTCTGTAGTATCATGGGAATGTAAAACTCCAACACAAAGAAGAAAAGTAAAAGTATCAGTAAGATCAGCTTCTAATTAATTATTGTGTTAGGAATGCAATGCTTATACAAGTAAATTAATCTAATGGACTATGGTTTGTTTATACTGTGAGGATTGAAAAAAACTGTTAAAACCATTCTTTTTATGGTGTAAAATATGGAAACATCTTTTAAAATGTTTTTTGTTGCAGCTTTATAAGAGGTTAAATTTGCATCAATACTCAGATTTCATTTGAGTGTATGATTGATAGCTAAGACAAGTGCAGCTGTGTTAGCTCTTGTTTTAGAGGCAAGTCATGTATGAAGTATTCAATATACTTTGCTCACAGGACATTCAGGAATAGGGTGGCTTTGAAACTAGACATGTAGGATGGTTTCATTGTTCCATTTTTTATATGAAATATTTCTTCAGTTTTCACGTACCACTTAATAATGGTGTTTATGCCTGGATGGAGAACTCTGCAAGCCAAGCACATGCAAGTCCCTCTGAAGGAGTATAAATAGACCTGCTTTCTGGCCTTGTGTAGTTGAGTTTATGTGGTCCTTCACATAACAGTGGGAATAGTTGGTTGATTTAAATATCTGCAATTGATTCTTTGCTATGCACTTACTAAATCAGTACAGATAAACTTGTTTATGCAAATAACTTTTTTTCTGACGATACTTTAACAGTTATTAAGATACAGGTACATGTAAAATTTATCTTTTCTAATCTAAATGATTCCATGCTAAGTGCATGTACTTGCAATTACAGATACTCTTTTAGGAAAAAGTAATGGAAGAGTCTTCTGTTAAATAGCTTCAAATCATGTTTCTATGCAGATTTCAATGAAGCAGTTCCAGAAACAGAGAGACTGGACTCCAAAGCTCTGAAGACTCGAGCTCAGCTGTCAGTGAAGAACAAGCGGCAGAGACCTTCCAGAACAAGGCTGTACGACAGCATCAGCTCAACTGATGGAGAGGACAGCCTTGAACGAAGGGTGAGAAGGACTCTACCCTCTCTTCCAGGCTTCCTATGGAGCGCTAGATTGCCCCTGTAGGTCATTTCATCCTCTCTCCTTTCATTGTAGCACAGGCAGTATTTATTCTTCTGTGGCCAATCTGCTGTGGATGTCCTTGAGTAATGTGCAAGTCTGGTCTCCTTCTGAGTCAGCACACCTGTTTTATTGATTTTGTTGTGTTCTAACTGGAATCCTGGTCTTTTTGATTTACATGTGCTTTATAGTGCAGAGTGGGTCCTTTCATTTATGCAGGAGGTGAAAGGAGCTTGAATTGTACATTTCTCTATTTGTTAATTGTTTTGTCCTATTCTGACTTCTGTCTGAAAGCAAATACCAATAAACAGTCCTGTGTGTGGTATCAAAGGGTAATGCCATGAATTACTAGAGCATTTCGTACAAATAGAAAGCTAAATAATGAATAAAAGAATTGCATGTTCGAAGTAGATCTTGCTCTGTTTGCTTACTAAGTGGTATAACCTGCTTTATAATCTCTTATACCAACAGCCATCACACAGTTACAGTAGTCCCATGCACATTTCAAAATCACCACTGCCCTTATGCATGAGAGCATCCTCACCAGCATCAGATTCTGGTGCTTCCTCCCTCTCCCCTGTGGCTAGCAGTGCAGCTATCTCACTTGACAACCTAACTGAAAACCAAGAAGAAGAACAGCACCACAAAGGAGGTGTCCTTTCCCCATATGCTTGGGGAGACACTCCACTTTCCTCTCCTTCAAAATCTGGGCACAGCTCTGAAGCATCTCCATTGCATCACCCAGCTGGCAGGAATAATTTACAGGATAAAGGTATTACTATTTTTTTATAATAAATTGATGCATCATTTTGCTCACTTTCATCTACTTCATGAGCTTTTGTTGTGTACTCGGACTTAGCAACTAGGAGATCATCATCTCATAAATTCTTTTGCCTACCTAGAAGTCAAAAAATTACAAATGAACTTATATGATGGTATAAGAAAAGGACAAAGTTTAAAATGGGATGGAGAACTGCTTACATTTTTCTTTCTTTCTTTCTTGGAACTCGCTGAAAAAAACAGCGAAGTTGGTTTTAAGAGAATGTTGATTGTGTTTTTTAAAAAATCAACACTATTTGACCTCGGGACATCTCTGTATTGGAAAAATGCTTAACACAGTGTACTTACTCAAATAATGTGATTTGGCACTGCTAGATGATTTTTTTGGAGGGTGCGGAAAGGAATATAAAGCAAGAGCAACAGATTGTAGCTTTTAATTGCTGAGAGGCAGCATAGTCTAGATTTTACAAGAGGTTAGTGTCTACAGACTTTTCATTTGGAGAAAAAAAAATCAAGTAATTTCAAGGAGACATTGACCTTGTTTTTAATTTAATTCAGATTATTTAAATGCTAGCCGGATAAAACAGGATGCAATCATACGTAGCTCTGGTAAACTGGTAAACAACAGTTTTATTATAGGAATTAATAGTATGATAAGTTGCAGAATACTGAGCTGTCCTTTCCAGATGCCTTTGGAAGTCAAAATTAGCATTTGACACAACTTCAGCATTCTTAGCTATGCACCTTGCATTCTCAAACTGTCACATCAGCTAAAATTCATAATAAAAATTGTTCATAAGCAAGGGCTGCAGGAACAGGTCTAGAAGGTTCATTACAGACTTTGACTTACTTAAATTAACTGAAAAGAACAATTTACTGAAGATTTGTGTTTTTCTGAGTGTCTGAAAAGACTTGCCACTGATTTAAAACCTATTTTTAATTCATCTTTATAAAGCATTTTGTCACAGATTTCAAAAAGACAGAATAACGAAACTTTGCTGAATATAGGATAGGTTAATATATGCTAGCATTTTAATATGGGTTCTGAAATTTCTACTTCAACTGGATTACATTGTTAACGATTCCAAGTTAAATTCAATATTTGAGTTTTACAAGTGAAAATAAGGGTGTGAACATAAGAATGTGACATTCCAAACGCCTACTTCAGCTTGAGTGTATGATTGGTTTATCAGGGAAGCCCTAAATCCTGCATTTTCAACTGATGTATAAAAAAATGCCTTGATAAAAATTTAGTGGAAACTAGCCCTGTAGTGTAAGGAATAGGGTATTAGGTTCCACTCACTGTGTTGCTCTTTCCAATTTAGGTCTGAAAAATAATCTATGTCTAAATACTGGTGTCATGCCTTCCCCACTGTGACTATTAAGTAAACAACCAGTGCTTTTGGGTGTATCCAGGTTCTGATGAGCAGTACATTAGAATTAACCAGAGCAATTTAGTTTCAAATGGAAAAATTGCACTTATTAAGTCCTACAAAAAAAAACATACTAAAGCAATTGTTTGGCAAAAAGTGTTGCAGCTGTACTATTTTAATTGATTGTTGATTTGAGTGTTGAACTCCTACAGCTCAGAAAA
The DNA here is from genome assembly GCA_013399895.1 of Serilophus lunatus. NCBI lineage: Eukaryota > Metazoa > Chordata > Aves > Passeriformes > Eurylaimidae > Serilophus > Serilophus lunatus. The sequence continues at coordinate 622,664 of VXBA01004367.1, read as the reverse complement.
TAAGAGACATTGTATTTGTTCTGTGTGTTCAGGTAAGATTTTTTTTTTAAGGATGGAAAGAGAGCACATCTATGGACATGTGTGTCCACTGGTTGATCTCCCATTAGCAAAAGTGAGCATTAGCAAGCTCACGCTTGTCTTCTGTTATTTTTCCTATGGGATCGTGCAGTGTTGGGGAAAGGCTAAAGTGGCATGAGATCAGTTCCATTGCAAAATGATGAGAAATTTTGCTTTTTTAGCTTTTAATCACAGCTTTTGCATGTATATGTGATGAATTTAGTTTCTTCAGTTCTGCCTGGTTTGTGCAACAGCATCCTTTGATAGGGCAGTGAGGTGACCCCTGTGGGCAATACTCACTGATGTGAGGCTGCCTGCAACTGGTGTGTGACCTCAGGGAGGAAAGTTAGGTCTAGTCTCCTTTCACATCCATCAGCCACTTAAACCTGCTTGAGGCTGAAAGTGATGGACTAAACAGCATCTGTGTGATTTATTCTGAGGAAATGGCTTTCCTTTACCTTCTCTGAAGAATGACAAGGAGTCAGGGAAGATGGAAACATCCAGGGTGTCCAAAGTCCCCTCTTGCCCAAGCGGAGCACCTAGAACTCTCAGTTCATGGTCACTGCCACGTGGCAAGCACTGTGTACTTCATGTGTGCAAGGCCTTGTAGATTCAGATATACTCTTCCATGAAGCTGGTTTTGGGGCCAGATTATTTTTTCTACTACAGGAGCAAAACCTCCATCTACTAAATACTTTCATTATTCGCTCAGCACAAAAGCAGTGCACCTTATATTTTCATTAAGGAGTTCCATTAAGAAGTTTCTGAAAAAATGCCACTGCCTCTTGGCCCCCAAGACCCACTTGCCTGTGAATTTCTAGTGTGAAAACACTTTATGGCAGTGGTTAAATGAGAAGTGTGGATTAAAGTCGAAAGAGGAACTGTAAAAGAAGACAGAAAAAGAGTGTAGGGTATAGGGTTGATGAGAAGCATGTATTGCCTAGAGTTCTCCTTAACCTCCCTGGGAAATGGATTTCTTCTGAGGAGACTTCACCTTGCTTTTGTTATCTTTCCTATTATTTTTTTTAATTTGCTTTTTTGGCATGAGATTACTTGTCTGTTGTTCTTGAATTTTTATTTTTTTTTAACATAAGAACATGTGTTCATAGAAGTAGTATGGCTTTTAGAAAGTGGGTATTGCAAGAGGCTTATATTCCTGCTTTTCAAAGGATTTATGAACCAATTGCACGTTAAATTTTTACTCAAATGAAAATTTGGGCAGATATTGCCCACAAAGCAGCATACAAAGTTCTGTACACAGAGTTTACTGTCCTGTGGTAGAACTGTGGTATTTTGGATTAGTTCTGAGGGCTTGATTTATGTCAGCCACAGTAGGAGAAATCCACAAATCCAGCAGTGCTCTCAGTTAAAAGTTACTCTGTATCTGAGATCACATTGCAAAAGCCACCAAACCACAAGTGACATGAATGACTGACCTTCATTTGCTTCCTCTAGGGTATTTGGGGGATACTCCTTATGTTTAAGAGTCTGAATTTTTAAACTACTTCTTTTAGCTTCCACATCGATTTCACAGGATGTTTCTCAGGCTCAGATTCATTGTTTTGGCTTGATAGGTACTGCAGACTGTTTCGTCTTTAGGCTTTAACAGTGTTTGTAGAAGAGATCAAAAATTGATAGACGTCTCAAGGCAGATTTATTAACTAAGCTACTTTTAGTTCTTTCTTTTTAATTTAGAGTGGTTATATTTCAAGTTAAATGTTTTATTTTAACCAAGATGTTCAGGCTAAACAGATGAACTATTTTGTATCATGTCCATCATAAAAGGTACCCTTGACCAGATTTAAAGAAAGCATTTCAGAAGTCATTTTGGAAGTAATGCCTACATGCAAAATGATTTCTGTAAGAAGAAACTTAAGTAGCTGAGTCTAAAAATTGATTCATTGTAAAGTTTACCTGTAAATCTTTTTGTGTTGTTTATTACATGTGCATTAAAACTCAACCAAAATTTAGTTTTCGTTTTCTTCAATTAAAATAATGTTTCTTCATGTGTATTTTCAAATCCTGGAAGTATTTATTTTTGCTCCTGTTCACACCACTTTCCTGAAAATGAGAAATCTCCTATTTAAATTGTTTACTCACACACATATACATGCATGCATATCTAATTATGAAAAGATACACAAGGTGTTCTGGATGGAAAGTAGCAATTAAAATTAATAATGGACATTCTTCCATGTGCCAATGTATCCTAGATGGTGCCACATGTGCTCAGGCAGCAAGAACAACTAGCCCTACTATAGGGCATACAGAAAAACTAAAGCGAAAACTTGCAGATCTTGGGTAAGCATTTTGTTATTTAAAATTCCTTTTTTCATTAAAAGGATTGAAAATAAAATTTCAAAGATATTTCCTGATGTTTTATAATATTCTTTTAGGGCTCCGTTGAGAAGGAGTTCAAACAAGGGCAAGAAGCGGAGAGAGAAAGAAGCTATTAGGGTGACCTATGGCAGTAGGTATGGGTAAAAGACAGGATGCAAGAAATTATATGCCAGAAACACTGGAAAAACCTATTCATCCTACCAGCTGAAACATTAATAGTCCCACTGACTTCATAAATAAGTGTTAAGTTTTGAGATAACCTGAGCTTACAAACCTAGATTTCTTGTCTAACAAAGGACTAACATATAATCTAAAAATACCTGGAGGTTTATAATGTCATAGAATCATAGAATATCTCAAGATGGAAGTGACTCACAAGGATCATCAAGTCCAACTTGATCACTGCTGCTATTGCATCCACTAATGGGATTTGCAGAAATAGATTTTCAGAGCAGGCTTACAAGATACACACAGCAGTTGATAATACCCATGAAATGAAATCTTGACACAATTCCACTTTTTTTTTTTTTTCAAAAGCCCACAGAGTGAGGTTGGGCAGCAGCTCTTCACTGCAGCTTTGTGGCACCCACATTAGGAATGCTTTCAGATGTTTTTTTTTAATGAAGATGAACAATTTAGGTTGAAAATACATAGTAAAAACGCTGATTTCATGTCACATCACCAACTTTCAGGCAAGGAACTGTGAATTCCTTGTGAGATCTAATGAGACCACATTGCCAGGATCTGGACTCTGAATAAATAAATGAACGTTCAAAATGACATCAGGTAATCTCTGCAAAAGCTAGTGTAAATTTTTACTGGAGGCCTCTCCTTACATACTGAGAAGTCTGACAAGATCACAGCTACAGGCATGATACCTGGTTCCAGGTATGAAAGACAAATTAATGTCAGGAGAGCTAAACAAACTTAATGTGTTCCAAAAGTCTACAAAGGACATAGCAACTCAAAAGCTGCACATAAAAAATGCAAAAGAAAATCTCATGATAAAAGCAGTATTGGAAGAAAAAAAAATTGAATGCTACTCAAAAAATCATGGTGAGAAACCAGTTATGTAGCCATTTTTTGGAGTTCCGTTGACTGTCTATTGTATGGAGACCCAGTGACAAGTATATTGTGTAGCTTTGTAAAATCAGAAACCTTAGACCGCTGACTTAATCCCTCAGCCACACTGTACAGAAGTGCAGTGTTCTGTCTTGGCATGCATTCGTACATTTGTATCCTGCAAGTTTCTGTCAGGGTCTTCGGTGATCTTAGGCAGCAGTGGTAGCCTCTGTGCTGTTATCCAAACTCCTGTTCCGTTGTGTCTGGCCTGGAGTTAGTGGTACTGCTGGGTTTCCCTAGTGACAGGGAGAGATTTGCTAGAGACAGATCTCTGCACTTCTCTGTGGCCGTGAGGCTGTATGCACTTCTGTCTTAGCAGGGTATTAGGAATCACACAGCAAACCCAAATGCCAAACCCCAGGGCAGGGGAAATGAATGTCTGTTTGTTTGTGAGAACTGGATATGGCCCTTATACCAACACAGTATGTTACAGATGTTTGTGATAGACCATGGGAATCCTCCTTAGAGAGAGCAGATCTCGGCATGGAGAAAACATTTGCTTATGAGACCATTTGATAAATCAGTTATTTGTGTTGTTAATATTTTTTTATTACAGTTCAATATTTCAGTATTACCGTTGCTAAAAGTAAAGTTTAATACTGCTTTCAAGGTTGTAATTCATAAGCATTTACAATTCTCACTGTGCCTCTGTAAACTGAAATGTTATTATTTCAGCATAACTTTTTAAACAGCCATTGTCACTTTTTTGTGACTAATGCCAAAGAATTTGCCTCAGAAGAAATGTGAGCATGTTTTCCCTACAAGTCCAAAGCTGTATAAGCTCTTTGAAAGAAGGAACATGATGAAAAGACAGCATCCTGTTATAATTATATCCACTACAGCAACTGATTGAAGTAGAATTAATCACGCTGTCAGACGAATGTTGCACACCTTACTTTCACATTGCCAGAAAGTAGTATTCAGGATGTGTAAATAAATTTCTTTCTACTTTCAAGCAAGATTAGAGGATGAGGGAGGAGTATAGGACTGCATCAGATATATCTACCTTTCTTTATGTACCTCAGTGGAGGTAGGATTTTTCTTCTGCTTCCATGGGGGGGAATCCTTTGACAACTTTACTTTCATCCATACAGAGAAGAGGCTTCACAATATACAACGGTCTAGTGGTTACGTTAATTATGACTTAGAAGCTGACCAGAAGCTAGGAGTTGAGGGAGATTTGCATACATGCCATTTACACATGGGTGCTAAGAGAAATGAGATTTTAATGCTCTGAAACAGTAATATATATGTTGTTATAATTAATATGATTCTATGACATATGCTTAAGATTTCTTAGGCAGACACTTTGCTTAGTTATTTTTAATTTACATACTGTAATATTGACATATTTAGCAAATAATTTAGGCATTTTTGTTTAGAACTGTTAGCTTTGCCTTGATCACTGCAGTCTTCGCTACTACAAAGAAAGCTGATAAAGTCTCCTAGTTGTTTCTTTCAGTTTCCTGTAATATTTTTAATAAATTTAAAAGCAAGGTAATAGTACTTCATCAGTATTTAGCTGTTTTAACTAAGGTACATCTCCATAGATGGATACAGATGCATCTGATTCATTCTGCCTGTGCTTGAAATCTCAGCCAAATCTTCTCTGGGAACCATTGCCCGTGTGGGACATTGCTGAGTCTAATTATTTAATCATGCTGAGATACCACTGCAGTTCAGAAATGAACAAACACAACATGTGGCTTGTTGACAGGAGCTGGTTCTCATCTGAATGGTGGGAGCATAGGCATTTTCAGCTGGCATCTGTCTCCGTTTGCTGGGTGTATGTTGTCTAAGAGAGCTTGAGTGAGGATCAAAAGAACACACTTCTTTCTTCTGCTGAAAGAGAGATATCAGGCGTGCCCCTAACAGCTGCATGCCACTCAGTTCTTTAGTCAGTTATAGGGAATGTCACTCTTTTAAAAAATAACTGCCTCTGTAGCATTTTGTTTTATCCTCTTTTAAACTCTAACACGTATTCCTGCTCCTTTCTCTTAAACAGGACTGTCAGAGAGATGCTGCAGAAATCAGCAAACAGTAAATCTTTAGCAGAACGATCCTCCTCTCTCCCACACTGTGTACCATTCACATGGTATGGAGAGAGCAGCAAGGGATCCAATTCTTCCAGCAACCTGCCATCGCCTACCAGCTCAACTGAACCTTCCTCTGAAAATTTAAGTCCAGCTAAAAAAGGGTCAAAGGTAGAAAATAAAAACTACCTTATTCCCACTGTGCTGAGTAGCATAATTGGCTTTGTGTTTCGGGAAAAAAGAACAGGCCAATATGTGACTACTACAATAAACAGTGCATGGTGTTCATTGTACGGTAACAGCTCATCCAAACAGAACATCTCTGTCATTGTACCATTCCACATTCTACCTTTTTACTCTGTCTTCATGTACATTATTTCAGTAAACTAACTGTGGCGTGCTGTACCGTAACAAAATAAGTGGTGCCAGTGGAAATTAGCATTTGGATCCACTGAACAAATGCTAGATTTTTGTGTTCAGTTATAAATATGTTCTTCATTATTCAGGACTGGTAGTGGGAATACATACCTGTATTCAAATGAGGTTGTTGCAAGTGAAGAAATGCTGTATGCTGTCAGTCATCTGCCTTTTTTTCCCCAATAATGAAATCTGTTTGTCATGCATGCTGGATGTTGAATTTAATTCTCCTTATCAAGGTGCTTGAACTGTAAATATGAACTATTGCAATTCAATACATCTGTGTGATTCCTTTCTATGTGCATGAATGTTTTGGCATGATAACTCCTTTAATATTCCTTAGTTATGGTAATACACTTAGCTTTTTCATGTTTATTTTCACTTCTGGAAAATATTTTTCTGCCTGTATCTTCTTATGACTTACAGTGATTAATTTTTTTATATTGGTCTGGTAAAAAGAAACAGATACAGTTTTCAGCTTTATGTGCAGGAATTTGAATCAGAAGTCTAATTTCTCTGTCTTCTACTACCAAATGCATGTTCATAATAGCAGTTTACACAGGCCATTCTTACTCTTTTGATCAAAAGCTGGTCATACCTTAAGTCTGCTGTACACTAAGCTATGCAAAGTCGTATCTGTTCTTGTGTTACCTGGCAGGGAGAGCAACAGAAGGCTTACACAGTGTAAATCAGAATGATAGAGGAGACCACCAATGAAATCTCTGAAGATTAAAGAGAAATTAATGAGTTACTTTTCTTTTTTTTGGAAATTAAATTATTAGACTTGTAAATCCTATTTGTTTCTTTAAACAAACATTGTATAAAAATAATTTTTAAATGGGGAAAAAAACACACTCTTTTAGATGGTTTTAAGTTGAGGTTGGAGGAGTTTGTTCTGCTATAATTATTACCAGGCCTTGACTATCTTGTCGTTTTCCTATAGAAAATTAAATTTTAAAGGCTTAAATTCTTTGTAAAGCTGAAGCTTGCACAAAATAGAGGCGAAAGAAAAACAAGAGTACTTAAAGAAAAATATGTTCTTCACACAACAGGCAGTAGAGCTGTTGAACTTCTGGCCTGAGAATGCTGTGTGGGCTAAGGAAGCAGCTAAGAAAGCTGCTCAGATTTGCTCCTCCTCTGTAAAGAGCTGGGAAAAACAGATCAGGAATTATAAACATAGGCGAGAGAAAACTGATCACAAAAACATTCTTGTGATCTCTGTAACGTTTACAAGCTCTTAAATTAAGAGTTCCTGTATTGCTATTCAGGCTTTCAAAGCGCAGCATACCAATATTTAGTTGTATTCCCAGCAAAACTTAAAAGGACACTTGATATTTTTTTGGAAGACTTTGTATTTGGAGGAACGATAGGTCAAATGTCATGGGAGGGCAGATAAAAGGATACCATTTTCAGTGGTTTTTTTATTGTTTCACTTTTTAAAGTGAATGTTAAAGATTAATTGAATACTCATTTAGATGTTACAGTAGGGATTAGAAGTCTCTGTATTGTCACATGTATATTCAAGTTAAATGGAATATCATGATGTCCTTAATTTTTTATGTATTTTGAGTTTTTTACGGTTCTCCCTCTAATGTGAAACACTTGTTAATTTTTTTATGGTAATTTTGTTGTAGTCTTGAAAAATTGTGCCTGCTTTTTCTGTCATTTGCTGTAAGGTGTGATGTCTCTCATTGCTTTATTAAGAAAAAACAGGTTTTGTTTTATGGTTTTTATTTTTTCAGTAAATAACATTCAATATCCAAAGATGTCTTTTACTTTGAATTTCAGTTTTTTCCTAAAGGCATAGGCAAAGAGGGAAGATCCTTCACTTTTCTAGGAGATTATTTGGGACTCAGAAATGGATGCACTGGATATTCTTCTTGCTCTTTCAATAGGAGTTTGCACTTCTCTCTGTTCATTAATTCTCTGTCCTATTCTTTGTGCTACTGCCTGTGCTACTCTTCTGAGTATTTAGAGGACAGTAAATGCTAGTGATTAACCTGAAGAAGCAGTAATTTAGCTCCAGAATGACAGCCATCAACTTGAGAGTCTGGAAAATGTTTTAAGACGCCTTTGTTATTCATTGAGGCATGAAGCTGGTAAAGGTGTTTCTTGAAGTACACAGTGATAAAAATACTGTGTATTCTGTAAATATTAACAATACAAAAAACTAATCTTCCTCATGTGCATTGTAACTGGTTTGGTAAATGATTGAAATGATTCCTTAGCTATGTCAACCTGGAAGACAAAAAAGCAAATTTCCCTTTTAGGTGCACGCATGCAATCATCTGTTCATCCTCATTCCTCTTTTTCTCCACAGAATTTCGCATTCAATGATGATTTCAGTCCCAGCAGCACAAGTTCAGCTGATTTGAGTGGTTTAGGAGCAGAACCTAAAACCCCAGGCTTCTCACACTCCTTAGCACTGTCATCAGATGAGGTATGCTGATGAAATTGTTTTATTTGGGAAATTGTTGCTTTCTTTCTCTTATGGCATCTCGCTTGATTTCAAATAATAAGGTGAATTTTTTAGGCAATAGAATTGGAGAAGGAAATTGATCTTGGTTTCTAGATTAAGATGTTTCCTGTTCATGTGATAACGACCTTAAATAAATGCTCTGTGGTATTATTGTAGGGAAGTGGAAGGCAGTTGGTTTCCTGAGAGATGCTATATCCTCACATATTTCAGTAAATTTTTCCTGCATTCTAAATATATACATATGAACTCATAAACACATATATATAAATGCACTAAATTGGGCACAACTGAGACAATTTGGATGTACCAAACCTACAGTATAGTTTGATAAATACAGTTGACATGTGAGGCACCTTCATCTACACTAATTTTTACCCTGATAAAATGACCTGTATATGCAGTAATTGTGTGTTACTGTACCTGAATGTACGTGTATTGATTATGACATGTTTGTGTTAATCCACTTTGTATTCTTTGTGCTTGCTTTGCACAGTGGATTTGAATTCAGTTACTTCAAAACAGAGATTTTTCAAATAATGATAAAGTAAAAAGGCATTCCTAACCCTGTAAGTTGGTTACATAATTGAACTGAATATAATGTATTGAAAACATTCTTAAGGTACTAGTTTTGTAAGTCAGTTGTCAGTGAGGTTGCCATATTTGACAGTAGCTGACAGCAAATCCTGTGGACTCAGGAAACCTTTGTGTTTGTTCTTTTCAAACACCCTGTATGAACTTCTCATTTTTCATGTGAGATTTGAGCTGCAGTTTTTTTCCCAAAGAGGAGGAACTGGAAGTATCTATAACTTTTTTTTTTCGATACGCTTTTCTACTACTGCTTGCATAGCTTACTTGGTTTTAAAGAATGAGGTCTGTTCTGTGCAACCTCATTTGCCAAAGTACAAATCTACAGTCTCAACCATTCTTTGGAGGTTACTTACTGCAGGTAATGAAGGGCAATAATTTATAACAAAAGGAGACAGCAGACAGGCCTGTATATTCAGTGAATTTACTGAAAAGAGCAAAGTAATCATTTGCACTTTCATTTAGTACTACATTTTATTCTCTTACTATGTTTAATTCCCCTTCTATTAGGTATTTGATTATGAACAATGCCCTGTTCTGAGTGGTATTGAATTAGCTTGAAAATGCTTTCATTTTGTATGTTCAACTCTTCACTTTATCACTTCTAAAATGCCAAGCCTGAAAGGGCCTTTAAAAATGAATGTGTTTTCTCCGTCCTCTGCTGTGTGCCAAATTGCTGCCTCCAAATCAGGCAGCAGGTTCAGCAAGAGCTGCAGTGGAAACCTCCCTGGCCCCTCTGGCCAGCACTGCTCCTCAGCCTTTCACAGTGCATTGCTGCAAGCACTTCTTTGCTCTGGCTCATCCAGCAGCTCGGACATGATCATTTGAAAAAGATGAAAAAATTAAAGGGTTGGGGAGGAGCCCAGTTCTTGCAGGTGATTCTCTTCTAATTAAGGAGCTTTTGCTCTTGGAAATGGAGCCATCAGGCAGGCTCCCACCAGTTTTATTGGCATAGTGTCAGGTTTAGCTGCCAGATCATGTGGGTAGTGAGCTTTCAACATAAGCTCTTTGCCTCTGGAAATATTTTTTTAAAGAAATCTTGTTGATTTTGAGTAGCCCTATGTGTTTGCAAATCTTGGTGCTGCCCTTGCCTGAAATTTTACATTTTTACATGCTGTTATATGTTTGGTATTTTGTTTCTATAATGCTTTTCTTTCCCGTTTCTTTGTTGCTCCCTCACTCAGAGCCTGGATATGATTGATGATGAGGTGAGATACTAGTGTGCTATTGTGGTGAATCGTGTGATCAGCGCGTGGCAACATATTGTCTCTTTTGCAGAGTCAATTTCTTGTTTTATGGTGTCATGTGGCAAACTCCCTTGATGGAGTAGAACATGCAGATGTCGCTGGTTCCTCTTGCCTTGTCTTGAGTTCCCCTCTACTTAAGAGTTTTCAAGGCCACAGCAAATTGCAGTTTTTGCAATATGCTGGAATGGGGTGGAGGGTCAGTGTCAAAGCAAATCTACTAGGCCAAACATCAGATGCACTGAGCGCCTGCTGGCAATAGGAAAAAGAGTGCTTAAACTGTCTTTTCCCCAGCCCTGAAAACTGGACAGTCAGAAGATGAGAGAGCTCCCAGCATCATCTAACCCAGTGTAAAAGCTGCTCTAACAGCAGACAGCTGCTGCAGCCTGTAACAGCTGTTTTGCTGACCAGAGCCAGGACAGAGTAGCTTTTGTTTCAGGCCCCACTGGCATACCCCTGGGCGGAATAAAGTGGCCAAGCGCAGACATGGGGCTGCTGCAGCAGCTGACACCCCGCCTACCCTTTGTGATGCAGTTTGTGCTGTTACCTGCAGCAGTGTAATGTGATGAGAGCAGGGCCAGGGCTGTGGAATCACTCCGTGTTCCATACTGCTCCTCTGTGTCATCTCATGAGTCTTCCATAGACAGTAACAGTCTCACTGGCTGTTTGATGTCGTCACTTTGAACTTTAGAGTGGTTTTCTGAGGTTTTCTTTTTCCCCTTGAATTTCTTGTTGAATAGCTTAAACAGATCATAAAGACCTGTGAAAGAGCCCAAGAAGTGGAGTGCACAATTCATTACATCCTTTAGAAGTCTTCTAATTTGAAGGATAAAAATCCTGCTTTAAATTGCGGCACCTGGCCCTTTCAGTCCCTGTTTGGGTTAAAAGAAATGCCAGTTCCTTTTTCTTCTATTATTTTATAGATAAAAGATTTTTTGGGGTACCTTGTACTCATTCTTAGGTATCTAGTTAGATGGAGATATAGTATAGCAGTGTGAAATTATTCTTGTAGTGTAATCTGATAGTACAGATACCTCTGCTCTGATGTTGGCGGTTTGTGCAGAGAAACGTTGTTACTCATCTGTGTTACCCTTTCAATAATAATGTTTTTGTCACAGATCCTTGACGATGGACAATCTCCTAAGCACAGTCAGTGTCAGAGTCGTGCTGTCCACGAGTGGAGCGTGCAGCAGGTTTCCCACTGGTTAATGAGCCTGAACCTTGAACAGTATGTTTCTGAATTCAGTGCCCAAAACATTAATGGGGAGCATCTCCTTCAGCTGGATGGGAGTAAGCTCAAGGTAATTAACTGACTGGGCTTCAAGAGTGGCTAAAGTATTTTTTTGTCACTTTACATAATCTTAAAGTCAGTAAGAATTCATCAAGAAAGCAGTAGATCCCTGTGTATGGAGTGGGGATAGTCTAGAACAATAAACACAGAATATAAAGCCACAGCAACACTTGAAGAAGTTCCCATTATGCACTTGGATCCACAAGCTTCAGAAATAGAGGGTATTTGCTTTGTGAAAATTGTTGATCTATACAACGTACCCATATTTGCGTGTGTAAATCATACAGCAGCATGTGCAAGTGGTACTTGCATGCACTTATTTCTTATCCAGCTCTGTTCTGTGAAAGGGTGATTCAGAGAATATATATCAGGAGAAGCAGCAGAATAAAGGATTAGTGGGCTATTGGAGGCATGAGTTGATACCAGTTGTACTATATTAGAACTAAATACAGTTTTGATGTGCAAAGTATGCATTGTTTCTTGCCGTGAAAATAGGAGCCTACTTCTGTAAAAAATAATTACAGGAAGGAGTTGTGAGAAACTCAGCAGACCTGAAAGTCCAAGTGTGGTGTTTTCCTTCTGAATAGCATAGCAGTGAGAATTAGGAAGTCTTGTTTTATGTAGATTTAGACGACTTCAAGAAAACAGTTTATTTGCCTTATTTGATCAAGGAAATCAACACTAGTGGTGGTGGCAATGAGGCCTCATTCTTTAATATGCTGGAAGTGGAAGGCATGGAAAGTAGTACTTGCACATTAATAATGGATCTGAGTCTGTCTCGGATTATTTGTTAGAGTGTTCTATGTAAGAGTTATTACTAGAATATGAAAATGAAGAAAGAGTGACAGATTAAACCATATGAAATTCTTTTTTAATTTTGTTTTCCCCACCTCAGGCTCTTGGTATGACATCTTCCCAGGACAGAGCAATCATTAAAAAAAAGCTAAAGGAAATGAAAGTATCCTTGGAGAAGGCTCGCAAAGCTCAAGAGAAAATGGAAAAGCAAAGGGAGAAACTAAGGAAGAAGGAACAAGAGCAGCTGCAAAGGAGATCGAAGAAAACAGAAAAATGTTCATCAGATGCAACAGAGGGCACTAATGAGCAGTGATTAGCAGAAGTGCTGCTGTGTTTAGAAAGTGGAGACATGTCAAGGGAAGAGAAACTCATGTCCACTCTGGTGCCCCTTCAGCTTTGTTGTATTCATCACCCAAGATTGTATACGGAGAAATGGGGCTATACATAAAATGACTAGGGAAATTTATATTGTGTCGTTTTCTTTTCCTGCAGACCCAGCTCACACTCGTTGCTGTTGCCATGTGAAACAACCCCAGCCCCTCAGTTTGTTTTGTTCTTGTTGACCGCTAACAGATTTCATATTTGTGTGGTGGTGTTCCCTTCCAAACTACTCTTCTCTATTGAGCTGTGTGTGTTTGGTCACTTCAGTAACCAGCATGATGCCGAGGAGCATGGTCCACTGCTTCACCTCTTCTGAATAGAATGGCCAGTCAATACGATTGGTGAACATTTCTTCAGCTGAGTAAAAGGAGCTGTGCTCTGTCTGATAAGACTTGATTTAACTTTCTAACTGGAAGTTCAGCTTCTTTACGGTGTTTGGATACTCAGTTCTGTCTGCTGGAATAAGTTTCATCTTGCGTCAGTACCTTTAAGCAACACTGCTCTGGAAAAAAAAACTGTTCAGTGACTTCTTATACACTGGAGTTAAGACAGGAGAGCCAATATTCGCTCTGGGTAAAAGACAGGAGGTGAAACTCTTTCTGTTAACTGTACAATAGTTAATCCAGGAAGGAGGAAAAGCCTTAAATGGTTATGTGGGTTTACACAGAAATCTGAGGATAACATTTATCCTTTAGATATCTGAGCAAGGATAAATTTCTAACTAGAGCACAGCATATATATCTGTATAAATTTCACTGTGCTCCCAGTGTGTAAGCAACTTTCTTATAGCACACTCCATTTTCTTTTTCATGTATTTTGAATAGTAAACTGGGTTTATTTTGTTTCAAGGTTTTCTTTTTTTTTCCAGAAAAAACACATCTTCAGATTCATTCTCCAGTAAGCATCGGGAGAATAAGCTTTGTGCTGTGCTGTTATGAAGGTGGTGTTGGAAACAAATTATCAAACTTTAGTCTGCTAAGATCTTAATTTTTTTACAGAATTGCACTTTAAAAAGAGGAAGATGAGTCATTCTGGATAAAAATAAATTCAATACATTGCTGTTCAGGTCAATGCTGCCATGGAGGTGATGGTTACTAAATCCAAAGCTCATATGTTTTAACTGCATTGATTAATGTGTTTAAAGAATATCCCCATTAAAACCTGGGCATTGGCTGTAGAATGTTTTGATGGCTTAGCAGTGGTCATACTATATCCTTCACAGATTCCTGTGGTGTGTGAGGCCATCAGTGAAGCCTGCTGTGTAGTTTTAACTATGACAGAAGCAGTGCACAGTGTTACTGCCTCTTAAGAGCGGTATTAAACTATATAGTATTTCTTCAAAAGAATGGACAGGCAACAGGCAAATCCCCACAATGAGAAACTAGAGGGTAGTAGTAGCTTACTGCGTTACAATCAAAGTTAATTATGTAGCACTTGAGAAACAACACTTCTATTCATGCATCCTGGAAGTGGCAGTCTTCATCTAGGCCTACCAGCCCATATATTGTTTAAGATGGTGATGCATAGTTGGAATCTTGAACTTAGAAGTGTGTCAGCCTAAAATTGCAAATACTGAATTCTTTTGAAGAAAATGTCTGTTTTAGTTTGGCTTGGCTTCTCTTCTACTTTGTACTTTATGGCATTCAGATTTGTTTCTGCAAAATTTTGTTAAGCTCAGATTTGAAACACTTGGGGTGCACTGTTTATAGTTACATTTCTTTTGATTCTAATAATTTCTTTGACATGTAAAATGGTCTGTAAACTGGGAGAGCATAGTTCATTCAAAATTAATACACAACAGGTCTACTTAGCATTAGCTTTATTTTTTCCTTCCAAATAAAATTTCTACAGGTTTTTGATGTATATTTTATTCAGCTCTGAAATTGAAATTCCCATAAAGGATACTTTATGGTATTTCTAAAGGCTTTTGATACTTTTCTCGAGATATGCCACAGGCAGAAAAATACACCTGCTAACAAAAATTACACATTGCAGTAAACCTTTCTGGGCTCTTCATAGGAGAAAAAAATTATACAAATGTTTAACAGCCTCATGAAACTAGAATTCTTGAGAAAGAGAAGTTATCTAGAAGAAACTGGAAATTTAATATTTTAAATAGGATGTTGATAAATGCATTTGACGGTGATTTTCTTTTTAAATTATGTTTACGTTGTGATAGTGTTTAAGTGGTTGTATCTAGTAATCTGAGGTGGTGTCCCTGTTTTATGTTCTTTATTTTCTTAGAAACCTGACGAGACTGCTTGGCATTATACACTGAGTTTTCATTCTTGCTGCTTAGAACGGTGCCTAGTTAATCTCTTTGTAAATTGTGTTCTTATTCTGCAGAATAACTAATTGGATTTAAGTCCTTTAAGTATTCAGGGGATTTTTACTGCTTTGTGATAATGTTATTTTGTTATTCTCAAACTAAAAACATCAATGAAACCCTAACTTAAAAAAATAGTAGCTTAAATTTAAAGTAAAACTATTAAAATGCATTTTGATCAACATTTGAAAACTAAGCAAATGGAACAATATCAAGAGTTTTGCTTTTCTTTATGTAATAAAATATGTTAATGTGGTTCCTTATATAAAATATGGCAGCTCCATCTTGTGATGTTCAGAAATTTTACTGGATAACAAACGTAAAACACAGTTTAAAACTTCTCTTGCTGTTCTATAGGATCTTTAAAGTTGGTTTGCATTTTTTCCCCTTTTATTGTGCAATGACATATATGAAACAAAAGATGGATGTCTCATCATTCTTAACTTAAACTTGCTGTAAAAGAATGCTAAGTCAGACTAATGTGGGATTTGATGTAATAAGAAGAAACAAATGTTCTGTGCTAGATGAACAGACTTTCTCATTTGGCTCACCTAGAGGTATAACTGTGGCCTACTTTGTGTCTTCATTTGTGGAGCTGAAACTAGTTTGACTTGCAGTGTTAAATTGCTGTGCAGGCAGTGTGGTGTTTCCACGCCTCAAACCGTGTGTTTGTGTCATCATTACACCCAGGGGACCACAGAAGGCTGGTGAAGTTATTTTCTCCCTGGTTTGGGTGTCAGGCCAGTTCTGTAAACTCTAGTTATGCTCATTGCTGCAGTATTGCCAGGTTGTGAATATATTGAGCCTCTAAAAAGGTGGAGAAAGGAGAGTTAGCAAAAACTGGAACTCTCAAAAATAGAAAAAAGAGATACAACACTGCAGGTTACTAGTACTAAAAAGTGTATTATTGTACTGACATTGTGAAGGGAGCCGTGCCTCCTTGCTCTGACAAATCAGCCATATATACTGACATTAATTGCTTCCAGCTTGTATTTTCCAATGTGATGGGTTTCTGCCCCTCTGCAACTTCCATGTTAAAGCTCCGGGTTTGTTTTCAGTCTGCCCAGGTTGATCAGGAGCAGGGTGCAAGGAAGGAGCAGAACTCGTGCAGTGCACTGACCATCGCCCTCTGCTGTCTGCATTTCACCCGCTGCTCTTAGCAAGCCTGGTGAGGGTTGCTGTGAGTGGAGCCTGTTCTAGATCAGGAGTTAAAATTGCACAGTGGAACAGAAGCCAGTAATAAAAAGACGAATGGAGTTAGGTAATGTTTGTGTTGTTGTTCCTATTTTTTAACCTCTTACATTTTTTTGCAATGGCATGTGCTGTGCTGTGCTGTGCTGTGTAGTCAGCTGTAGGGATACCACAAGAATCGAGCTTTACTAGAATTACTGAGCAGCTTTCATCTTAAACTTGCCAGCCCTCAGCTCTCATTAACATTCAGAAGTGCTTGACACTGAACGTTAGGGTTCCTCATACTTTATTGCTTCCATCAAAGCCTCCTCTCCACCTGAGCTGTGCCACCTTCACCTCCTGGCTCATGGAAAGGCAAGTAAGGTGGGCAATGTATCATTTTTGAGAATTGTGGTTAATTTCTAAGAGAAAGAAATGGCACTCTTGCTATTAGTGCAGAATCCTTTTCTACAGTAGTAAGCAAGAGGTTCATCATTTACTTGGGTCTCAGTATTCTAGGAAGGAAACCCTTTTTTTGTATTTTTAACCAAAACTTTGATTTCTATTGGAACACTTTCAGCAGCTTGTTTTTGAGCAGGATGACAGTTGTCATCTGAGATGACCTGCCCCCTCACCACAGAGCAGTGTGGGTCATCTGCAGATGGCACAGTCCCTTTTGTTAACCTCCCCCATGGATTTTACTCTACTTTTCCACCTGTAAAACTGATTTTTCAAAGCTGTGACACTTTAGTCATGATATTGAGCCCTCCAATCCCTCAATATAAAATGAGTTTTCTGTTACTAGCAGGCTGTACTAACTGGTACTTTTGCTGCAGGCATTAAGTATTAAAAAATGCACATCTAATAGGCTGTAGTGCCTTGGGCTGCCTGTTTCTTTGGGAAGTGTGAACTGTGTTGAGAAGAAGCTGTAGGGTTTGTGAAACCTCCAGTGTTAGTCAGGTCTTTTCTTTCAGAGAGGTAAGAAGGCTTCACAGTTCATGAGGTCAGATCCAACCCACATAAACCAGGAGCCTGGGCCTTCTGCTGGATTTCCAGTGGGAGCTTTGCCACTGACGCTGGTAGAAATGGATTCAAGTCCCAGTGCAGAAGTATCTCAAGTAAAGGGGGATCACAGGGCACTAGACATAAGGAGTAACCAGCCTATTTGGAAGTGGAGGGTGCACAGTGAACCTCTTCTGACTATACTTTCCCATGCAGGTTTATTGTCTGAGCAACTGCTTTCATATTTCTTGGTCACGTTGCGATAGTATCTCACTGGTCACTGACAAGTGGTGTTATACATATTGCTAAGACAACCAGGCAGCTAAAAGACTAAAATGCACTGTGCTCACTGTAAAAATTGGCTTCTTACATTGTTTCTTTTTATATGGTTAAACAGATGGTTGCGCTTCAGGTTTTTTCATTTTTCTTGTCTTCTTTTTTTTTTTTAAAGAGGTCAAATATAAATGAAGTGCATGTTATCCTGAACTTTTTGTTTGTACATCTTGGTGTCTGATCACCTGCATGAAGGACACAGTAGTGCCATGTCTGAGCTTGTTCTCTTGTGCTTGGTTGATATGAACTTCTCTAGATTGTTGAATTTTCCCCAAGATAACTTTGGTTAATATTTAGTTATTGGGAGGCATCAAAACAAAACATCATGGTGGCCCTTTGTTTTCTTACAGTTTAAATACAAACAACAAAGCCTTGTGGTTTAAAGTTAATTTGTTAGTGTAAATAATTTCTTGCCAATGAGTATTATTGTTGTTAGACAACGAATGCAATAAAATGAGAAACCTGAATCTTTATTAGAATTGTATTGAGTCCTCACTTTCCTGCCCATTTGTTGGTCATTCCAGAAGAAATAATTAATGGTGAGCATGACTGGACAGCTGCATGGGTCAGACTGAAGAGCAGAGGGGCCTATGGACCTTGCCCTGCTTGTTCTTTCCTTCTTTCTGCTTGGCCAAAGATTATTTTAATCCTAGCTCTTGGCTGAATTGGCATGATTCACAGGCCTCCAAGTGGGTCTTGTTTATAATCTGTGATTGTGTAAAAAGAAGGAGGAAAAAAAGAGCAAACAATTACTTTTTTTTCTCTGTATACAGATAAAACATAGCATGCAGTCTTTTGCTGCAGGTTGATGTAAAAATAGGCTGATACTGGTCACTGTTTAAAAGACCTGGATTAGTTTTCATATACTAAAACTCCAGTGTTTAACACTCAAGCAGAGGTTAGTTACAATTTGCATTTTATACATTCAAAGTACAGAGGTTCTTCTACTGAACATGTTTAATATGTCTTTATTTACTTAATTTTAGTAAAGTATTAAGGGAAAAGCAGAGGGCACAGACTGTCCAATTCATGTAGTCATTTCAGTGGATTTACATCTGGCAGAATCTAGGCCAAATACTCTGCACTTAATCTGTCTAACCCAGTTTGTGTTTCTCAACAACTGAATCATAAATCTTACTTTCCGCTAATATGGCCACCACCTGCAAGACAATAAACCTCAATCCATGAAATTATTATCTTAATTAAAGTAGATACGCTAGGGTGCTCCAAGTCCACAACTGGCATGTAAAATGTGTCTGCACAAAAGCTTCCTAAGCCTGGAGCCATCTATACATACATCTTTCCTGCTTGTGCAAGTTGTCTCAGCTGCAGTTTTGTTTCTGAAATGCCCAGAACTGCTCCAGTCTCAGCAGCTTGTTAAAGATGATGGGTTATGCCCTCCTCCAGGCTGCAAGCATGGATTTTTCCTGCTTTTCATTGAGAAGCCATACTGGAACAGCATCTTCCACTATTGTTTCTGCACTCAGGCTTACAGTGAGCTTTATGAAGTGGTGATTTCATGCTGAGTGGGAGAAGCTGTACTCCAGCATGGCTCTTGCTGTCTGTCCTGCCCAGCACCACTTGAATGTATGGTGGCCCAGCTGCAATTCCCACCTCTGGACTGTGAGACTGGGATACCTTTAGAGGAGGTTGGCTTCCAGCCGCCTTCTCCTCAGGTTAAAATTCAAAATGTTACTAACAGCAGATACCTACTATCTCTCCCCTCTCAAATGTTGTAGGAGAAGATAAGGCCCATTGCTTGCCTGTGCTTCAGTCTGCAGGCAGAATGATGGGAAGGCCTTTAGCACAGTAGTTTAGAACAGAGAGGAAAAAAACCCAAAAAACAGTGGAGACAGTCCTTATTTTCTGAAAGGCCAAACCCACAAAAAACTAGAAGTTTGACAAGATCCAACAATGTAGATTTGCTCATTTGAAGATGTTTTAAGCAACTGTAAAATGTGAAAATAATGTTTTGATTAGTTACTTCTGCCACTGCTGAGAGAAATGGCTGTTGCACTTCTTCAACCACACAGTAAATCCAGCAATGACTGATCAGCATTTCAGCTGTATTACTGCCACAGATGCATGATGTAACTGTTCAGGAGATGGTACTTCAGAACAAGCAGTGGCACAGTCGTAAAATAATCACTTTAGAATGCTTATGCAGGCCGTTGATGGCTAATCATGAACAAGTTAATAGCCCAACCTCTCCTTACTGTGAGAACTTCCTTCAGATCAGCTCTTTCAGCTTGTGCTCTGGGAATTATGTGTGTTCCTCAAGGCTGAAAATAGATTACAAACTCCTGTAGGAAAGTATGCCTCTTCCAAGAGAAGCTGGTAAGTGTCCTGCAGGGAAAGAAGTTTCTAAGGAGAGCAGCAAAGCCGGGGCTAGGTAATGCCAAAGGCAAGTACAGCAAAGGGATGAGACAAAAGCCATCCTCATTCAGGGCTGGGTCTGCCCTGTGGAAGGGCTACGCGCCATGGTCAGCAAAAGACTCAAAACTGTGATCCAAACAGATGAATCCTTGTCATGAAAGCCTTCATGGGCAAACAGTGAAGCCTGGGAAGTGCTCAATTTCCCAGAACAACTGTGAGCA
Source organism: Serilophus lunatus (assembly GCA_013399895.1). Taxonomy (NCBI): domain Eukaryota; kingdom Metazoa; phylum Chordata; class Aves; order Passeriformes; family Eurylaimidae; genus Serilophus; species Serilophus lunatus. Next base: position 602,492 of record VXBA01004367.1, on the reverse strand, counting down.
TTTTGGAGAGGAGCTATGAATGCAGTTTGTGCACAGCCCGGCTAATGCAGGGCCGTGCCCAAGAGGCCCCAAGTTAGCTCAAGTCTCCCTCTCTAGCCATCACTAGACCCCTGCAGCATGTGCCATTTGTATTGGTACCTGTGCGTGAAAGAGGTGTCTGCCATGGCGGCAGAGGAAAGATGCTGTGACGAACCAACATGCTATTGACTGAGTTCTTCAACCTCACATTTCTTGTTCCCAGGGATGTGCCTTACACCAGGCAGCGTCTGTGCCAGCAACCTGGTGGCAGCGTGAGAGGTTGCGGTGGAGCAGACGCTTTCTGGCAGCAGGAGGTGGGTGATGTGGCAAGACCCACTGCAGCTGTGCACAAGAAGGGCTGCGACACTGTCCCTCCTGTACAGCAACGCTGCCCCAGGCACAAGCCCAGTCATTCACTCGTTGCTCTGGTTAGAGCTGTCCCTTTTCCTCAGGGAAGGAGAGGTAATCATTTTCCTATCAGTGGATGAAAAGACACAGGAGCCAAGAGGTGTCAATACACACATTTGCTTTTCAGGGCCACTGCTCACCCTCACTTCAGCCTGCAGCACTGCCTCCTCTCAGCCATAATGGGCAAACCCAGACAAAGAAGCGTTTGCACATACTCTGCCTCCAGTCTCAATGTTTGGGCCACTACAGAGCAGGCTATTTGCTCTGTCATGTAGGCAGAAACACTCCCGTGTTTTCAAAGTACTGGACTTTCCATGTACTCTCCAGACTGGAGTTGCTGTGGCTGGTGGTGGAGGGAACAGCAGGAGGGAACAACAAAGCCAGTGTAGCAATTGGCACCCGAGGACTGATTCTTTCTCCTCCCAAGCTCACCCTTCAGGAGCAGCCTGCCTTTTTTCTCCACACAGTGGTAGAAGAACTGCAGTGAGGAAAAGTTACTGCATTAGCTGAAGGATGCAGAGGGGCTGGTGGCCCCTGGGAAGGTCTGTCTGGTGGCAGCATTTAGAGGGGCTGCCAAGGTGCTGAGAAGGGCCAGTGCAGGCAGGCACAGACAGCAAAGCAGCAACCGTGGCAGGACAACCACCACAGGTAACACAGAATCTCTAGCTGAAAGTCAGCATCTCTCACGAAACTGGAGGGCTGATCACAGCTGGGAACTCAGGAGGACAGAAAGAGCAGCAGGAGCTGCTCTGTGGGTAAGGATATCAACATTAATGCAAGAAGAGCTCACTCCATGAGCGGGAAAACAAGTGTTGGCTCAAACGGGTTTCTGCCAGACTGGCATCTTGCTGTGTGTATTGGAAAGCACAAAACTAGCTTCCAGCTTCAAATGACACTCACTTCAGTCCAAAAATTGAAAGAGACTGCTAACTAGTGCTATTCCAAAAACACCAGTTGATGGAAACCTGCATAGGGCTTTTAGCAGTGAGAGACGTTACCCGTAACTGATGCCGGATAAACATGAAGAGGTGCCTGCTGCACAGCAGCACAGCGGGAATCGGCTCCATACTGACTGGAAGTTAAACACAGAACATGCTGGATCAAGGCTCGGGGGTAGTCGGGGGTAGTCACTGTGGCAAAGCATCCAGAAATACTCCCTTAGCCGTGACAGACAACAACTGCTGATGCACTTCTCACTGAAGGTGCTCAGGAAATGTTTCCCACACTTTAAAAGTAAAAAAAAGGTTCTTTAAACTCCCTTTGGAAGACTCATTAAGAAACCACTCCAAAGTGATGCCCTATTCTTTTCTCAATAGGATTAAGAAAAAATTATGAACCTGAAGTAATGTTAGGAAATGGCTTGAAGGGGAAAGAGGAAATGGATGAGAACTGAAATAACATTTATTCTCCTTCCAGTTCTTTTGGAAGCATTAGGGAAAGCGAAGAGGTAGATTCAGAAGAAGAACCCCTCGCACAGTCCCTGGGAAGGCCCTGGGGTCAGTGACAATAACACACATTGGTAGTCAGCAATTCATATTTCCAAAATAAATTTCCTCGTGGGGGGAAAAAACCAACACCAAAAAAACAACAAAGCAGAAATCCAGCCAGCACAGATACTTCAGTGTCTGACAGTTTAGTCATTTGCAATCTGAAATTGAACTTCAAGGTTACCCTTTGCTACTGATATGGGGTCCTCCCCATTACACAAATAAACTAATTTCTCACCTTCAATTTAATTCCCTTTACTACTGCTTAGAAGTCTCATTTTGGAGAGGAAGGCTAAAATACATCTCGATCATTGTAGTTAAGCTTTATTGGAACAGTCCTGTTATTAGCAAATCTAGCAGAAACTGAGTCCCAAGTAACTAAAGCTTTTCCACTGCAGCAGATCTTACCCACAATGAGCTATAGCTCACAGTAGAGAGCTCTGTGGAAGACTGTGCCAATGAGCAGTTTTCCCTTGTAGATAGATGCCACTGAGCTTCCCTGCAGCACAGAGCCATTGTCAGCATAGACACGTGTCACCAAAGGTTCCTCTGAGAGGATGTTCTGGATGCGCAGAACCTGCCGGAGTGGGAGGATACATCTACTGAAATGGCTGTAGGTGAAAATGCTCCATGCATGGAGGGAAAGGACATCAGCATGTTAACTTAAACAGATTAGTTAGGATGATTAGCTGCTGACAATTGCAGCCATGTGATTCCTGTAATAGGACCTCCAGGGTGGTATTCCTCCTGGGACTTTCAGGGCACAGTCCACGAAGACTGATTTTTTTTTTTTTTTTTAAGTGGTTGTGCAACAGAGACCTCACATCTGTAAGGAAATAAGGCAATCATCCCCATTACTAGAAATATGCACATTTTTTCCAGCTGAAGAGTTTAATATCTTCTTATTTTCATGGGAGAGTAAAAAACTGCCTAGTATCATAAATCTACTGCTATTGAACATGGTAGTTTTGAGAAGCATCTTACAACGACCTTCAGACAAGGCTGAAATTAAATGGACACCAACCAGCCAGCTGCACTCGTGGCCACTATCACCCTGATGCCAGTCCCTCATTGATTTCAGAAGGAAAGAAGAATTACACTGTCACCGACTGATGAACCACACTTGCACAGATTACATTCCTGTGCAAACATTGCTGGTCACGCTTTGCAGTCAGTCAATTATGTTTGATTTGGCAAAGATGTGCTGGCTCTGTAATTAACGCAGTTCTTCAGAATCTGTGTGCGTGGCCATAGCTGCACAGAAAGCAGCCTAAGTAGTACAAAGTGGCTGATCTACTTGGTAGAAATTACTCAGTTGTCACCTGAGGATGTGAACAGGTGTTTGTTAGTACATACATGCTGTTCAGACTTCTATTTGAGAGCAGAAGCTCGACCTTTACACAAAGGCTGGCCAGGCCCTTTTTTGTGTAATGCATTTAAGTTATAAGAGGATGATTCGAACAAAACAACCTTTTAGCACAGACATAGACAAGAGACCAGTGATGTCTCCCAAAATGCACCTCTGAGGCAGGAAGATTTTCAGGATTGTAGTAGAGCAGCTTCATCCCATTGGGATGACATCCTGTCCAAATGTCTCCAGTGTGAGGTTCGATAGACAAGTTATCAACTAGAGTGTCCAGCTGCAGTGTCTATCCAACAGAGGAAAAACAAGAAGTTAAAGCTATCAGAAGTCATGTAAGTAAGCTATCACATAACAAATACACTTGTCCAAGATTTTCATCTGACATAACTTAGACTGATTTTTTTTTTAGAAATATTTTCTCCCCCAGTTTTTTTTTTCTTTTCCCCTGGTATCCATCATCCCCACCTGCTTGCTGCTCTAAGCTTCCCCCATCACCTCATTCACATCTCCATGTCTGTTGATTCCTTCAGTGCTTTGTGCTCTGAGGCAGACCTGCACTGTGGCTCAACAGGGTGCCCAAGGGTTTCTCTCTGGTTGCTGGTTGTGAGGGTGGAAGACCTGAAGCTCTGCAGTGGAGCCCACAGTACCTCTGCAAACCCACAGCAGGAGCTGCCCAAACCAGAACTTTACACATGATCATGTTGACATCTCAAGCATTTGTGTCCAAAATTCACATTTTCTTCCTTTATAAGAACAGCATCACCTTACCTTCACATGGGTTAAATTCCAGTTAGCTTGTTTTTCCATAACATGGACATTATGACCCATTACATCTGCAACATAGATGTACCTTCAAAAGAAAGCAAAACACCTCTTAGTAATGTATATGAGTAAGAAGTCACAAAAAACAGGCAGATCCTCCTGTGCAAGCCCAGCTCTTCCCATGAGGAATGCCAGCTCACTGTTCTTACATGGCAACAGACATTTTGAGCAGGCCACAGGGCACTGAAATGAAGGCAACCTGCTGAGATGCTAATGCAGCTTCATACTGTGGCAATTCTTCCATTATAACACCAAAACAGGCCTTGAAACTAGAAATCCATGATTATGCCTTTTTTTTTTTTAATTTAAGATAACCTGCCCACACCACTGTACTTGTTGATTCAGTAACATACTTTAATACTTTAGAATGTTCCCAATCTGCAGAAACTCTGTGCCATTAATCCTTGCAAGCAATATACATACACAAACTCCTGTATTGGCTGGCTAAAACGCAGCAAACTTTGATCTTATTGCCTATGAACTACCATACAAAGCAGCAAACTTTGCTGCTAAACACTGAGACACACAACTGCTGTGCTACAATCACTCTGTATCACTTATACTGCACAGGCAGCACCTTGCCTTACACAAACCAATTCAGACACCTGACCACAGTAGTACTGCATTTTCAAACTAAGATCTGTGAATTCTTTCGTGCGATCAAACAAGATGTAAGGAAAGGAGAAGCTTACTTTTTGTCAGGTGAAATGTTAATTCCATTGGCTGAATAAAAGCCAGTTGCTACTTCTTTAACTTCTTTTGGACTGTAGTAAACAACATTTGTCCAAGTTAAACCCAGGAACATCTCTACGGCTATCAAGATGAAATCAGAGAAGTAGTGGTCATTGGTAGCATAGAAACTATCTGGCCCCACAGCTACTACATCATTCACACTAAAAAAAAAAAAAAAAAAGAAAAAAGAAAAAAAGAGAGATGGAGAAAATTAAATAAAATAATGAAATGAAAGGTATGAAGAAGCATTTTAGGACTGCACAGAATCCAGCTGGGATATGGTCATCCCACAGACATAAGAAGGCTGCAATTACAGATGTTACAGCAGATAGACATTGAGTTATTTTTTACTTCTATTTTCTTTTGCATCAGCCAGGACTGTGCAATGCTGAGACCTGAACAGGACCATAGGGCATCAACCAGAGGTCTGGTTGCCTATCTAGAAGCCCATGGAAATTCTCTCTTTCCATTACATTTACGTGGAAAACTAAGAACGGGTATGTGCTGTGATAACTTTATCAATCTGCTCATGTTTATCTTACAATCATTTTGAGGTAGGACAAACCAAGAAAATTTTGTATTAAAAAAAAGAAAAAAGGAAAATCTAAATATGTGTTTATTTTTACAGTGCAGCAAATTCAGAATAACAAAATATCTGGAGATTCATATTTGCAATGACCTAAGATCAGGTTACATGAAAGAAGGAAAAAGGCATGCTAAGCTAATTCACTGGCATCAATCACAGCAGCACTTAAAAGTAATTTAGTGACATAACTATTAAAAATCCAATTTACAGAAGAGATTGGAGAAACATTGCTTTTGATTACACAGATAAGAAATAGTCAATAAGAGAAAGAAGGATCCTGGTTAAAGAGGAAATATCTCATATTAATAATACTCTAACACCAAAAAATCATCCTACACTGTATTTCACCAAAACAATCTTCTGGGGGAAGGCGGTACTTGGGTCCAATACCTTGTCAGAAGATCATGTCGAATGGTTTTCAGGTGTACAAGAGAATTGTCGTCTTCCACAAATTTAAACAATTCTACTGTGCTCTTCTGATGGGGATGGTTCACAACAAAGAGGTACACGTTGTCATCTTAAAAAAAGAAATGGAATTCTCTGCGACAGTTTTCATAGCTGAGCACTCCCAGTGCTGACACTGCAGAGCACGTGCCGAGTCTGGTGCATTTGTATCACAGCTCTTCAAAGGCAGAGTGACAAGTACCCATGTACTGCGGGATGCCTCTGCAATTGTATCCAGCTCTCCAGCTACTTTACACCCAGGCTCATGATACAAGGAAATGCTGTGTAAACTACATTTTTGCTATTTCTACCATGGAAGAAAGAAATTACAGGCTCATCCTGGTGCCCAAGCCACTGAGTTTTGCAATCTGTGAAACAGCCCTAGATATCTTTAAGCAGGGTTTGTGGCCCAGACAGCTTGGGCTCTTTGGTTTGTCTACCACATCCCCTGAGAAAGCAAAAGGATAATCTTGCTCCTTTATTCTGTGTAAGGCTGCAGCTCTTCTGCCCAGACCTTCTGGTAAGACCCTGAATTAGCCACCACTTATTTCTCCAACACCTTCTCTTAAAGGGTGATTGTGTGTGGACACAGGTCAAGCTACAGCAATTGTTCCCTTAATATCTGCAGACTTAACATCTGCCCTGCTAAAATCCTGTGACATGACAAGGAAAAAGATACTTTATTGGCAGTCAGAGCCTAACAAGGCACCATATCTTGGAGAGGAGAACCTGGCATGGCCAAAGAGTGACAGGGGTATTGGTAATTCATAGAGATTTGGTAATTTACTGTTTTGTCACAAAGGTTTCCACTCCGGGCACTACTAGTCGGTGAATGATGTATCTCCTCAAAATACTTTAACCCAATGTAAGACAGATGTAAACTGTTAAAATAAATTTTGTATGGTTTTCAACTCAAACTTTTCCAGTGTTTCCTTTCCTTTTAATATACAGGACATCTTTCCTTTTCAGATAGGCTGGGATTATGTCCAAAGCTGACATTTAGAAAAGACCCCAACAAAGACAAAAAGCCCTAAAACCTTTTTTTCTCGCAGCAAGCACAAGCTACTGGGGGTGCTGCAAAGGGATTTCTGTTTGTGCTTTTTAGGCCAACATTTGCCACCACTTCAAGCTCTTTACCTCTGTCTACATAGGTGCTGATTCCATGAGGGTTAAACGATGCCAGATCAAACCCTCGGCTGATTCTCAGTTCCACTGCTCTGGGATTGGCTTCATTCAAATCCATCAAAAATATTTCACCTGGTTTGTCTGGAGCAAAGCTCTTTAATCCTTGATATTTCAAACCCTATAGAATTGAAACATTAGAAATTAATTCCTGGATAAAAAGTAAACAGGAGCATCACAGGGCTGAAAATGCTGGAGTCCTGTTCAGACTTGCAAGAACATGTCAGGATATTCCTCTGCTTCAGACTGCTGAGCCACAAGGGAGGTGGAGGGACTGACTCTGCTCTCCCTGGCCAGCCCTCAGCCACAGTGCAGAGGGAGCAAGTCGCATGGAGGGCACAAGGAGCCGTTCAAAAGGTGCCATGCCCCCACTGCAGCCATACTCTGTATGTCAAACCCCTCTGACACACTGTGGGGACAAACTGGCACACTGACTGCGCCCAACATGGTAAAACCATGGGGAACAGCAGCAGTACAACAGATCACAATTTCTGGCATGAATTTTGCAACGTTATGATTCCTTGGGTATCCCTTGAACACATAGATGAAAACATCAGCTTTTGTTTTAGAAAATGATCATCAGACAGACTGGTTGCAAAGAAATGCTTGAAAACCTACATCCTAAAGGCTAAAAAAAATCATGAACAACATAATCGACACACAAAATCTGATTTTTTTTTTTTTAATTATGGAATTCATACATCTTCTTAACATGGCACAGGATTGACACTTCAAAATTTCAATGAAGCAGCATGAAAGAAAGTCAAGGTTATGTGGGCACTTAAGTCAGCACAAGAGGATACGTGTCAGAGCCACAAACACCGCTTGTGTGTCAAGTGCGCTTGCTCAAGCAAAAGAAAATGACAGCTAAGCCAACACAAGACTGAGCCCTTCTTAGAGCGCCACCCAGCTCTGCAGAAAGGAGTCCCTTCTGCTATTTTTACCTATGGTTTCTGCAGATAAGGAAGAAGGCAAGTCCCTGCATGGGGAGGTGGCATGGTCACTTACAGAGCTGATGAAAGCCAGTCCATTGGGAAGTATGTCGATGTCTTCTGAGCCAGTTTCTGGCAAAACAAAGAGAAGCAGGGTTTTTCAGGTGAAATTAGATATTTCCCATTGGAAAAAACCCTCCTTTTTAGTACAATACCAGCTCCCATGAATGCCCCTTTCTGATATGACTGTGCAGACGATGAAGTTCAGTGGAAAAAGTCACATTGCACTGAAAGTGATATCAGAAGATACCATGTCAGGTTAGGAAATAGTACTGTGGTTCACCTCTTTTTGGGGGCTCAGGGGTGCCCCTGTGGCACCCAAGAAATCTCCCATCCAGCTCCATGTGCTCCCAGATGGTGTGGGATGAATCACCAGCTTCTGAGGACAGAGTTCTGCAGCAAACAATTAATGTGGGCAACAGGATTTCCAGGGTAGGACCATACCCATGACTCAGGCCACACACTTGCATAAGGCAGCTCTGGGTATTGTGCATACTAAATTTCCTGACTGAGCAGGGACAATTCATGAAGATGGATTGCCAAATATTTAGTTAAAGCTCTCAAGTGACAGAGAACCTATTATATCTGTAGCAGCTAAAGGCTTTAATGGTTAGACCACACTTTTAACTGCAGGTAATAATTTCCAATATTGCCAGTTCCTGTATCTCTTGTAATATTTTTCCCTGCTAGGAAAAGAAGACAAAATAAAAGCCCTTTAGTAAAAACAATAGAGCAATTTTAGGCTTTCATCAAGCACTCTCCATAGAGCTTTCCATCAAATGCTAAAGCTCATTTGCTCCCCTGAGAAGCCTCCCCTTTCTTCTCCAAACCACCAGCAGAAACAGAATTCACCAGAAACGACTCTGCAAATGACGATGATGGAAACCACTCAGGAGCACTTGCTTAGAGAAAATTCTTCCACAGGTTTTCTTTGACAGAGCCAGCAACACAAGGCCTTTACAGCCAGCTTGTCCCATGCCTACACACCCCTTCCTACTTTGCCACAGACCACATGTGTGAGCCTGTATGGGTCACACCATCTCTGGCACCTCAACACTGACTCCCAAGTAAGCATGTGCAAATTCAAGATGATGCTTTTATGTAACTTCTATTTATCCCAGCTCCTATTTATCCGAGCGCCAATTTGGTTGGGCTGTAATTTATCCTGGGACTACTGACGGTCTTTGTGGAGAGGAACCAGAACTCCCAATTCACCCATTCAGGAAAGTTCCTCTCCAGCTCAGCCCTGGGAAGATGCAGTGGCACAATTTCTCACTGAAGGCCAGGGCCAGCTCAGCCTCAGCAAGCCCCTGCTCCACACCATGACATCAACAAGCAGAGTACCCCTGATTTCTGAAGAGCAAAACATCTGAAGATGCAGGCTTCAGGGATCCCACACATGGCTATTGATTCTGAGTTTGTGTCCAGAGATATTTAGAGCCTGCATTTTACAATTAAAGTTTTGAATTTGAGAGTTCGGGGGTTTTTTCCACCTCAGCTTACACTCTGGTTTAAGCTACAAACTCCTTTCCTTTGCCCCAGTTTCTTCAATCCTGGGTTAATTTATAAAATGGGGTTAGTGGCAATTCTCCACTTCCCGGGATTGCTGCAAGGATAATAGCACAAATAAATGCTGAGAGGCTCAATTGCCATGGTGACATGAGCTGGATAGGCTGCTTTTTCTGGCAGCACACACTGGTGAGTGAATAAACAGAGATATAATCATTTATTGCTACCGAATCTTCGAGGCTGCCAAGCAGAAAGATGAGCAGGCTAATTGGGAGCAGATAATTAAAAACTACAAGTTTCTGGTGGAAGGAGCATACTCAGAGCCCCGCACCCAAGTGCTTTGAGAAAAACTGCCCAGCAAAGCACATTTTGGGCACTTCAGGGCTAGGTTCTGGTATGTGTAGAAGCGAGCAAGTGCTGTCAAAAGAGCAGCAAAATGCTGATTCAGCAGAACCCTGCTGAGCCAGCACCACCAAGGCAGTGAGGAGGGGATGGAGACACACAGTTGGCTGCAGGGAAGCTCATGGGCCCTCCTGTGGGCTCTGCTTTGGGAGGGCTCTGCTCTGCCGTTGCAGCTGCTGTATGAGACAGAAGAGTTAGGAACTGATTTACTAGCTCTCAGTCACCTTCTGCATATTGCTTAATTGTATCACTGAGTCCAGCTTGTTCATTGGATTATCTGAACAGGTGGCATTTTAAAAAAAATTAAAAGATACTTAGCAAAATTACTGCCTACTCTAGAAATGTTGGCTTCTTGCTGTTGTTTTATCTTAGTATGATGTATTCTGCAGGTGTATCTAACAAAAAATTAAAAACATCTGGATTTGATGTCCAAAAGCACGAGACTGTTTTGCCTGTATCTGATGAATTGTTCCAAGATGCAAGTATTTCTAGCAACTTCTATAGTATCTTCCTGTACTTTAGAAATTAGTACAAGAGATATGGTTAGTTTATTATAAACCAGTAACATGACTAAGCACCAACGAAATTCAAAAGCTACTGTTTATTCTACAAATATAGCCTTTCCTACATATTTGTGAATGAGATTTAGGACAAACTGCAATTTTTTATTGGTTTGTTCAATGTTGGCATCTGTGCTTACATTGCACAATATTTGATAAGCAGAATAGATCAAAGTCTCAAAAAGAGAGAGAGAGAGAAAAGATGAGATGGTGCAGGAAGAAAAGGGTCCACTAGAGTATATTTCCATTTACATTGGGTTTGCTTCATTTACTATAGAACTATTGCTTTAACATAATTTATAGACTGTACCAGGGTCCTGTTCTTTCTACAGAATGAATAGTTTAAGAATATTGTTCTCAGAGCTGATTCAGCTCTGGGACCTATGCCTCACTTAAGAGTTCAGAAGAACTGTTTTAAACATTAAAATAAAGACAAAATGTTTATTCAACTTTATCATAGCACTTTAAAGGAAAAAGGGCCAGGAGGTCAAGAGGTCCATGAAGAAAGACATTCTTACATAAAGTCACCCACAGGAGCAACCTTACAGATGGAAGTACAGCAAACCTCTTGGTCTCAATAGTACTACCTAGGGAGCATCTAGGCATTAGGGCTCCTTGACCTCCCTGAATAATATAAACCCCATAGTCACTGCAGTTGAATTTTGGAAGCTCTTTGAGTGAACATGACAACTTTTGAGTTTGCACAAATCCTTTGTTACTTCTCTTTCTGCCACATTAGGCATGCTGGATTAATTTTTAGCATTTTAATTTTTCTAAAGATCAGCAAATGACTGATCAAAGGCAAGGCAAGGTACAGAGCTCAGTGTGAAGGGACAGTGTTAGAGGAGTACAGCAAGAAGCAGAAATAAACCTCTGTAAACTGATCCACTGTGGCCTCCAGGCAGAGCGAGGTTCTCAGAATTCACCTAATCTCCATGTAAATGTCAGGCACCAAAAATGAGATCCTATTCGGAAATGAAACACAATTCTATTTGTCATTTCCCGCTTTCCTTCTTTTCTCAACGTAATAATCATGTTGCAAAAAAGTCTCTTAAAGATTGCAATAATGATACGCTTAAGAGAATTATATTAATCACCATCAGAGTCTTGTATGAGTAAATTACAGCTCAATCTAGAAGACCTGGACGTTTTTTCAAATGTGATTTCTTCTGTAGATAACCTCAGGCAAAGGAACTGTACATACACTCATTCATGGCAGTAATTTGACTTTACAAAGAAGTTTGAATCCTCACAAAAAGAAGAAGAAAGACTTATGAAATCAACTTAGTGACTCAGCAAGCTCAAAGGCAGGGCTCTTAAAGCTCACCAATGACTTTTTGCACATGTAAAATTGCAGGGAAATTTCAACAGAATTTAAGACATTTCTGAAAATGCTAAGGAGGAGGAAATCCCCCATCCTTAAGCCTGTATTAAATTTAAACATTTTTATTTAGAGAAAGGGAGACACACAAAAAAATCAACCAATTTCAAAGCTATCCATTTTATACACTGGTTATCTTAAATGGGGAGTTAAAAAACAAGACAGAATCTTTGCTGTGTGCTAAACACATGACCCAAAGTACAAAGTCAACATTTCAGTCACCCTGTTAAGCCTCTCTGCAAACCAGACTAAGATGACAAACATAAACCCTTGCTCTTTGAAACCACACAGCTGCATTGTGCAACCATGCTGAGATCCTGCCTGCCATAGGCACTGCACGGCACCAGCCAGCTCCTAAATCTCCACAAAATGTGGCACTAAGGTGGGTGATCCCGGCTGGCATTGAGCAGTTACTGCTTCATCATATGCCCGTGGCCTTCACCAAAAGTTTCCACCCTTGCAGCATGTCCTGTCTTCCAGCTGTCTCAAGCTGACAGCCACCTGTAGGTACCTGCCTGAAGAGTCAGCACATTGTCATCTAAAAGCCAGATCATTTCCTAAGTGGCTTAGCAAAGGAGAAGTGTTTGCAAGGTACTCGATTACAAGAAAAGGAACAGAAATTTTAAATATCAAAGGCAAAAAAGCATTATACCGAGCTAGCTTTTCAGTACAATCTTTTCCCTGAAGTTTCTCCCTACCTCCAAGTCCAAGTAACAAATGAAAGTCAAATTAGCACTTTGTTGTTGGGATAAGGCTTGGAAGCTGGCTTTAAGAAGCCATTACAAAATAAGGTTGGACAAAAGCAATGCACTCAGTTATTTTAAGCACATACCAATTCCTTTAATGAGCCGGCAGTTCGGGAGAGTTACTGGGGCTAATTCCCGTGAAGCATTGAGTCTGTTCCTGCAAGAAGAAAGAGCAGGGTTGACAACACATAGCCAGTTTTAAAACAGGTAACATTCCTAGTTTTTAGTTTTATTATCTGCCACACCGCAGCAACAAATCAGCCATAAAATACTGAACAAGCAAACGACAGGACTGCCAACAGGAATTGATCCAAATCACTGCGATAGTTACGTATGAGCAGGGGTTAAGTGACTCTTCTACACTGAGTAACTTCAGAAACTTTGTTTTGTTTATGACCTTCAGGAATAAGCTTTCATGGCCAAATCAGCTCAGACAATAAAATAAGATAGCCACATTTATTCAGGTTTCAGCCACTTAAATATAGTAGCTCCACACAGTTAGGACCAGCATTTCAGATGAGGAGAGGGCAACCTTCTACTCCCACTCATGGGGTTATTTTTGTTGACCAGGCCACCAGCAGTTGCACTTTCTTCATTTCTTAGTCCACATGCAAAGGTAGCAAAATAGTACTGTTGCAAGGCAACTCATTTCCTTAAAATAAGTAGGACTTGGCAGTACAATTTTCAGGAATCACTCTTTCCCTCCCTTTTGTCTCCTGGTAGCGCTCCCAGCATTACCCTTCAGCAGTGCTTATTTCATTCAAGAATGCCCACAAAATTCAGACAAGCAGATACAGACAGGATACCTGCACATAAGTTTATTTCTCCATTACCTACATTCCATGTTGTTTGCAAATCTTTATGAAAAACACCTCACTACCAGGACTGCTGTGTTTGACCACGCTGGTCTGCAATGCCATAAGAAAATACGTTGTGTTTCTACGTAAAAGTATCAGGCTAGTGTACTAGAATATTCCCTCCTTTTTTTTCTTTTCCCCCCAGAAGAAAGCATTTAACATAATGTAATTACTCCTTTGCATGTCCATCATATGCATGTGTTGAGGCTATTGCTCTGACCACAGGAAATTCTGAACTCCAAGATCCCATAGTAAAACCTTGCTGTGTTTATGTTATAGTTTTAGGCATAAAATAAACAACAGTCTCTGTCAGTGATATGAAAAATATGTGATGCAGCTGAATATCGTATGGTATGTCAATCCTGCAATTTTTTTAATCACTTAAATATGAATGCAATTTCTTCAATGCTGTATCACTGACATAGGTTGTTAACATAAGGTCAAAAGAAAAGAAGAAATTGGGTAAAAAGTGCAGAGGAAAACAAGGGAAAGGAGCCAAGTTAAACCCTCCCCTGCTCTCTCTGTCCGGCACAGGAATACTAGCATAGAATTGTGCTGGCTTCCAACCCACAAACAGCTCAGGAGGAAAATCAGCTCCCCCCTTGCCTGACAGTATCCTGGCACAGCCAAATCTACCAAGCACCTAAGGGTGGTTCAGGATCCTGCTTGAAGCTTGTGCTGCTTAGGGCTTTTCTCTTCCCTTTTTTCATCAGCTTTTCCCAGGCAGGCTGCAAGCCACCCTGAGCCAAAAGCACACCAGGAACTCAGCCAGCAGCCAGTGAGAGATGATAATATCCCAACAGCATTCCCAGGGAAACACTTCATGGGCTGGAATAAGAGTAATTCAAAAGGACTCTAGTCACAAGCCTGCAGCTTGCGCATTATGTGGGGGATGCAACTTCAAAAAAAAGGGAGGATTTTTTACTACTTGGTGCAATCCCAGTGCATGGCACCTTTGTGACTACTTCTCTTTCAAGTTTCAGTTCTCCACCCACTGTCCCACTTCATGGGACACAGACCACAGGCCTTCCTTTCCTTTCAGCAGGAACCTATTGTATATTTAAAGACATCTCTCTCAGTTTTCCTCATCTCCAGATTTGCCAATCCTGGATCTTTGGTTTTTGGTTTGGTTTGGGTTGGGTTTTTTTACAGGATCACTTCTTATTTTTGTTTTTGCTTCTAATTCTTTTTAAACTGTCAGCATCTTTCTAGAAGTACACTGGTATTTTGAATGTAGTATGCAAGCTGAGTACCCTATTGGTACAGTGATACAAAATGATAACATTGTGTGTGTATATATAAATATATATGAACAACAATGTCATACACATATTGTTCTGAGAAAAACAGTAACACATTATGTGAACTATATATGAATTATATAACTCAAATTCACATTTTACAAATTAGCCCAGTACTTTCTTCAGAGAATTAGCAGTTTAAAAATCTCACTAGGAGATTCAATGTAATTTCAGTTTGTAACACACAAGAATTTCACCTGTTTTCTGTTGTACATGCCACAACACACCCAACTCTGAAAGAACTGCAAATAGCCTTTGCTGGATTCCTGCCTTCCAGTAGGGGATGGATAACAGAGACACACAGCAAGAGCTAACACTGCCCACAGTTTCTCCTCTCAAACGGTGTAAAATTACTTTTAGAGTACTTTGTGATCTGAAATTATGTGTTTCCAAACACGGCAACTGTCTTAAGACCTCTGCTACACTGGAGTTTGCTGAAAACACAGCACACAGGAAAAAAACACACAGGGTTACAGAGACAGGGGGATCCTGTTGCTGCTAGGAGATGCTTTACCAGATTCCCAATATTGCATTTGTTTATTCAAACTGGAGGAGACGTGGGGACCCCTGCTCTTCACAGCACTTGGAAATGTCTCATCCCACTAAAGACAAAGAACGTTTTCCAGCTCTGCCATCTTGGCTTGTGCAACTCCTGGGCAGGAAGGTCCTGCTTCCGCTGTGATTATCACTAGTGCCTGATGTGGATTAAGTGCACGATGAAAACAGGGTACCTGGGTCCAGGCAGTATAGCGCTCCTTCTGTAATTAGCTACAGTTACCCAAATTTCAATTAGCTTGGTGTCATTCCTTTGAAGTCAGGCATTTGGAGTCCTTGTGGACATTAACAAAATTACAATGATGTAGTCACCTCCCAGCACAGTAATTCACCAACACTATTCTGACCTGAAATGACCCATTATGTGTCTGGTAGCTTTCAAGACAGAAGCTGCTGTAACAGCAGCATTCACATTCACAACTCATGGCATGAGGTGTATGATATGGAGCATGACATGGCTGGGTATTTCAGCTCACAGCAAGTGAGGTCCCAGCTTAGGATCTGAAGTCTGAGCCCCATCAGAGGAAACCTCATGTACACAGGTGTTATTGTTATCCAGAGGTCAACTTTGGTAGAAAATAACGCATGTTTCCAACAACCTGATTTCCACTTACCGTTTGGCCAGTTGGTGTGAGATGAGGTAAATTTGCAGATACTGGGGTTTGGCACACACCGGTTAACTGCAGCCTCTGTAAAAACAGAGGTACCGCCCCCCTGCCCCAGAGCACCCTCTCCCTTTTTTTCCCTTGCTCCCAGCATCTTCCTGGAGAGGACTTCACATCAACTCACTGCAAAGGGCAATTCTGTTGCACGTATGCTCCCAAAGCTAGTTTATGCCGAAGGAGGATGAAAAGGGCATTGCAGTGCCTAGTTTTTCCCTGGGGAAAACCAGTTCACTTGACAATGAAGATAATAGCGATGATGATGAAGAAGAAGAACCCTTCCTCTCTGGCTGCCACTGCGCTTGGGCAAGGACAGGTGTTCGCGGAAGTTGCGCCCCAGACTGGGAGCTGCGGAGCTGGGAGCCCTCGCCTCCCCCCGCCCGGCTCAGCCCCGCGGCAGCCCCCCCAGCTCTGCCCCGTCCCGCACCGCGGGCACCGGGACCCGCCGCTCCGCAAGCCCGCAGGGCGGCTCACCGAAAGGCCAGCAGCCGCTCCGCCGTCAAAGCTGTCGCTATACCGACGAGAGCCACCACCAGCAGCTTCCCCATGACCGCTCCCCGCTCCTGTCTCCGCAGCGTCCCGTCCCGTCCCGTCCCGTCCCGTCCCGTCCCGTCCCGTCCCGTCCCGCCCCGCCTGCCCCGGGCCGCCC
>VXBA01004367.1:538025-585784 GCA_013399895.1 Serilophus lunatus | reverse complement strand
TCCCCGCCCCTCCCGGCCGTGCCCCGCACCGCCGGCACCGTCCACCCCTCGCCCGGCCAGCGAGCGCCAGAGGCACAGGAGCCAGGCAGCGGCCCTCTGCAGGCTCCATGCTACAGCTCCCATGGGAAAGGCAGGGGCACCAAGTTACAGCTCTGTTACTAAAAAAAAAAAAAAAATAAGTGTTGTAGAAAATTAAGTGTGTTTGACCAAAACTGTGTGAAGCAAAATGTACAAGTGGTCTGTATAGACCTGTGTACTGAGATGTACACGCTAATATGTGTGCACTAATCCAAAATTATGCTTGCTGCGCTGCCGCACTCCCACTAACAGCTTTCTCCTCCATGCAGGACAAAGGTTACAGAACTCACCTTGGGGCTCCAGGGTTCCTCCATGAAGCAATTTTCTTTTGCATCATCTGCAACATAGACTTCCCTGGGCTTTCTGGGGAACTCAGTGGGTTAATGCCGTCCCTCAGACGTTATCTTTCCCTTCCCTACACAGTGAATGCACTCACCTGCAAGGCACACAGTGCTGAAAGTCTGAGGACTCACTCAAAGGGCTTCTCTGCTCTTCTTGCCCTTGCCCTTGAGGCCAAGCAGATGTTCCACATACAGTCACACTTCAAGTAACGTGTGACAGGGAAGAGGAGGCATCTGGAATTACCTCAGTTTTGGCATACCTCTTTTCCTTTTTCTGGTCGTTGATTACTTCAGTTACCTTGATTACTATAGGTAGATGAGTTTTTTGGGGGAGGAATGAATGCAGTTGTTGTGACCGAAGTGCAGGATCCAGCACTCGGCCCACGTAGAACTGTGGACAGGCAAAGGACAAGGACTCCCTTTCGTGATACAATGAGAATCAAAAGAGTTTCTGCTGGTTTATACAAGACTGATTCTATAAATCAGGTTTCCCAGCACCGCTTTACTAGCATAGTATTTTCAATTTTTTTATTTACACAACAGTTTAATTTGCAAGAGCACATAGTGTTTACTGTTTGTGACTCGATTTTGGCACTAGATGGATGCAATTCATTTGATAAACTGTCAATCCCTGCAGGGGAGATGAAGACATCAGAGCTGGTAATAAGATTGCAGGAGTGGCTATACCGTATCAGATCAAGGGTTCATCTAGCTCAACAGCCAAAAAAGGCAGTAGATAAGAGCTTAGGAAGAGTAAGGCAATGGAGGGCAAGATGGATAAATCTCCCAAGTTTTTTTCCAAGCTTCTAATTCATTTCAGCTGAATATGGTGAGCTTTACTTTCTTAGTAACTCTTAATCAATCTATCATCGAAGTACTTTCTTGTCTTTCCTGGAAGTGAATTGCACTTTTACCATATTTTTTGCTGATGTCAAACCACCTAGGCACCCTGTATGGTCACAGCAGGAAAACAGTTATTTTGAGGTAGCAGTTTATATGAAAAGTGCCTAAAATAGATCGAGACATTTTCCCTAAGGAGTGTTAATTTCTCAGCAGTCATTGGAAAGGAGCCTACAGTGACTAATTCAAATGCAGAAATCTGCTCTGTAGAGGCCTGAAGGTAGATGGAGTCAATCTGCCTTGAAGTCTCTGCTCATCAAGTCACCCTTGACTGAAAAAGGCCCTGGGCTTCTCAGCAGCCTACCTCCTCAGCCAGCCTGGGATCTGCCCAATGACACTGTCAGCATCTGCTGTGGCTTCCCTTTACCACCACCCCTCCGGCTGGCCAAGTGGCTGCAGCAGCTCTGGAAAACTCATGAATGCTCTTTGGCCTGTTGTAAATCTCCCTGAGTTCTTTGCTACGAGGAACTCAGGAGAGACCTGAGAATGACCTCCTACCACATGGCATAATGACTAAAAAAGCAGTAATGAATTGTGTGCATGTATCAGCTGGAGAGGGAATGTACCAAGCCTGGGAGTGAAGGAAGTGAGCAAAGCAGGGAGACAGGACAAATCATAAGCTAATTTACTTATTTATACTCCTCTACAGTCAAGGAAAGAAAAGAAGCCCTCTGTAAACATGTCCAAGGGTGGATTTATTCCATCTGGGAGAGCATGCATGAAGTAGGACAAGTAGTACTCTGTAGATACCCAGCCTCCCTCCCTCGTTCTCTCTCCTGGCTCATAATAGATGGAAGTGATGCAACCAGGTGAGAAAATAGAATGTAGATTTTAAACGACTGAAAGTAAAGGGAAATTTTTCTACTAAAAACTTTGGAATCTTAAATCTTTCACTTGTAAAAGACATACCCTTTACATGTGCTTCTCTATCGCATATCACAGAATCATGGAATTAAAAGAAATTCGTTAAAAGAATTTTGAGATCATCAAGTCCAGCCTATTACCTAACACCATCTCATCAACTAAACCACGGCACTAAGTGCCACATCCGGTCTTTTTTTTAAACATTTTCAGTGATGGTGACTCCACCACCTCCCTGGGCAGCCCATTCCAATGGCCAATCACTCTTTCTGTGAAGAATTTTTTCCTAAGGTCCAGCCTAAATTTCCCCTGTCACAGCTTGAAACTGTGTCCTCTTGTTCTGTCACTGGTTGCCTGGGAGAAGAGACCAACATCCACCTGGCTACTACCTCCTTTCAGGTAGTTGTAGAAAGTGATAAGGTCTTCCCTGAGCCTCCTCTTCTACAGGCTAAACAGCCGGTCTTCAATAGGGCTTGTGTTACAGACCCCTCCCCAGCCTTGGTGCTCTTCTTTGGACACGTTAGAGCATCACAACATCTTTTCTAAATTGAGGGGCCCAGAACTGGAAACGGTACTCGAGGTGCGGCCTCACCAGTGCCGAGTACAGGGCAAGAATCACTTCCCAGGTCTTGCTGGCCACACTATTTCTGATACAGGCCAGGACACCATTGGCCACCTGGGCACACTGCTGGATCATGTTCAGTTTCCTGTCAGTCAGTACCCCCAGGTCGCTTTCTGCCTGGCTGCTCTCCAGTCACTCAGCCTGTAGCAGTCCGCAGCCTGTAGCACTGCAGGGGGTTGCTATGGCCAAAGTGCAGGACTCGGCACTTTGTCTTGTTAAATCTCATGTTGTTTGATTCTGCCCATCTATCCAGCCTATCCAGGGTCCCTCTGCAGAGCCCTTCTACCCTCTAACAGATCAACACTTGCTCCCAACTCAGTGTCATCTGCAAATTTGCTAATGGTGAACTCAATCCCCTCATCTAGATCATCAATGAAGATATTAAACAGGATTGAACCCAATACTGAACCGTGGAGGACACTGCTAATGACTGGCCACCAACTGGGTGTGGCACCATTCACCACCACTCTCTGGGCCCAGCCATCCAGCCAGTTCTTAACCTAGTGAAGGGTGTATCTGTCCAAGGTGTGGGGTGCCAGCTTTTCCAGGAGTTTTCTATGGCAGATGGTGTCAAGTACTTTTCTGAGGTCCAGGTAGACTACATCCACAGCCTTCCCCACATCCACCACGTGAGTCACCTGGTCATAAAAGGAGATCAGGTTGGTCAGGTAGGACCTACATCTCCTAAATCCATGCTGGCTGGATTTTATCCCTTGGCCATCCTGTAGGTGTCATGATCTTTTTTTAACGGATAAGATACAGAAGCTGTGTACACACAGATTTGGATTCCACAACAAACTATTTCAAAATGCATCATTCTTGACTCATTAATGAATCACAATGTGTTTTACCAAACGAAGTTTAAAAGAGCTGAAACTCTCTTTTTATCCAGATTTTACTTTCTGTAATAGTGGTATTAATCCAAAGTATATCCACCGATATCTGCATTGCCAAAGTATTTACAATGGATTTACACTAAAGATTAAAGGTCAGAATATTATTCCAGAGCACTTTTGGGGGATGATCTGACTAAATACAGATGCCTACAAAGCAGGCATGATAGTATTAACTAGACCATTCAGACCATGAAGGACATCAAAGGACACAAGCTCAGGAGGGCATTGAGGAAAAATCTAATCAAGAACTAGAGATGAGTCAAGCAGTGCTCCTTGGCACAAAGCTGCTTTATAAATACGGACTAAAATTCAGAAGACAACATGCGGGCACGAAGATAAGGTAGATTTTGCTATAGTTTAACTGTAGAAAAAAGGAGATGTCAACACAGCCTGGAAAGGTTCAGAGAGAATCTAATAAGATACTAAACCGAACTCATTGGGTTTGCTGAATGCAGATTTAAGAGTGGGTGATGTAAAGGCCACATCCATCAGATTGCTGCTGACATGCAGGTGCTAAACTAGCTTCAGGTAAAAATTAAAACTGGCAGGCAAGAAAGCTGCTTTCCACAAAACCAGGAAGAAATCACAAGCAAAGCCTATGCTTTGCCTTCTGAAAGACGAGGGAAAAGGCTTCTAAAGCTGCGGATCATAGAAATGACAAGATTCTCTAAAAATGCTGCGGTTCAAAACCACTTTAATCCTCCTAGCTTATCAAACAAAAATTGTAGATGCTTCACTCACATACCTCAGCAATTTCTTAAACCTTTCAATTTTTAGGCCTGCTAGAGTTAAAAGCCACTTCTCAGATCCCCATTCAAAAGCAGTAGAGATGCATACAGCTACTGAGCAGTTGTCACAGAGCAAGGCAAAGTCCTTGTTCACAGTCCAGCACTGCACATAAACACAGCGTCACCAACGAGTTAGAAAACTGGAGTTCACTACTATCACCTAATAAAGAGATGGTATCTCAAGGTGTTCAAGAAGACAGATGCATGGTGCCCTTTACAACGAAGAAGGTAAGAACACTCCTACAGTGACACCAAGGTATATTGACTTTTTTAACTGCTGAGAAAAAGATGCATCACAGTGACATCAGTGGATTTATGGGAGGGGGTCTTGAAAAAGCTCTTGCAAAACCACTGGTTTTCAGCCCTGTCCTGCTTCAAAGCGAGCAAAAGTCTCTACTGGGCCTTTGCATTTCTAATGGAAGACTCCAGCGCTGCCAGCCATCACAGCCCAGAGACATTTGCATAAATTTGGGTATGCAAATATGTTTCTGAACATATTTTGTTTCTTTCATGATGGTGTGAGGTAATGCAGAGGTTCTTAGTGATGACAAGGTGTCAGAACATGTCACTGTCAAAAACAGCTCCAACCAAGGCTATGTCCAGCTCTTGTTTACTGCTTTTATGCAGCGGTTTTTCTTGTTGCATCTGGAAGCAAGAGCAAAGCAAGCTGCTATAATTATTTTATGGGTGGTAGAATTGCTAAACTGGAGAAATGCCAAACTAAATCAAAAGTCAGAGAAGTCCTCCCAGGCAGTCTGCCCTTTTCTGCTGACAGTGTGCTGGGTGTGCAGGATGCTACTGGTAGTTTTGATAGCACTGCCATGGCTCAGCCCTGTCACAAGCATAAAGCAAGTAATGCTGTCTTTTTTCCAGGCAGAAGCATGCTGAGCCAGTAGTGGGCCTTAGCAATATAATGGTTAAGTCTTGCAGGTGAAATTCTGCTGTCTTGGCAGCAAGCTCCTCAAACACTGTGAATGACAATAGTTGTTCAACTGAAGGAGAGGGCCGTGTGACTTTTGAAAGATTAAAGCTGCGTATGAAAGGAAGGAGGTTTCTGACTTCAAATACAAGTAAAGAAGAGCATGTTCCTGTCATCATCACTCCTCGGTATAGTAGAACTCTGAGGTGATACAGAGTAATTGCTTCGACTCTCAGCCCAGTCTATGTGCACTACTTTCATGCTCTTGCAAATAAATAAATAAAAAAGAGTCGATTTCCTGAACACTGAGATTTGATCCACTGTCAAATATTAACCAGTGACAAGACTCTTGCAGTTTTAGCTACACTGGTGTGAGCATTGGTGCATACATCATATATATGCACTGCACATAGTTGTGTTCTGGGGTAAAAGGTGATTTTTAATTGTGGCATCAGTTTCACAACACAAGAGGCTTCTCATGCCCTGACTCTTCTGTCTTGCTGTCTTGGCCTCCAGACTACTTCTCCTGCTAAGGATACTTCCCATGCTAAAGGGAATGGCTGCTAGTTGCAAGGCTGCTCTCAGGTTTGTGAGCACTTTGCTTTGTATACTCTCAATAAACTGTCAAAATACCCCTTGCTTCTTCCTACATGACCACAGCTGAACATAGGAAGCAACCTACTTGATAAAAGTGTGGTTCTGTCAGCTCAGTGAGCACAGGAGAGTAAAGCCAACTGAACTACTGAACCCCTGATGGCATCTCATCCAAAGATAAGGATGTTAATTTGTGTTTCTGCTGTCCTAGTTATCTGAAACCCCAAATATTCCAGCTACATACTACCTATAGTCCCGATTCACTAGCAGCTTCCTTGAAGTTTTGTGCCAAGAGTCTAGCTGTGCTCTGAATACTAAACCCCCTTAAACTCTCTTGTGTTTTATGGAGATGGCTCAGGGATTTGTCTCAGGAAGAACAGGCTCCATTCCTACTGATCTCCTTCCCCTTGGAGTACAGATGCCACTAGATTGTCAGCACAGTGCCATGTATGTCTCCCAGGGTTTTGGTCACTAGTGAGTTGGGTGTTACGCTTAGAGTGCTGGGAGAGAATGGCTTGGGCAGGGGGTTTATTGCTGTGAGGCACAATCTTCCATCCCTCACTTGCCCCAGAGATCACCCGTACACAGTCCCAGAGGCATCAGTGGCCAAACTGGGGCAAATCCACACATCTGAGCCCCTTCATTCAGGTTTAGCTTTTGCTGTTTGAACTGCTCTGACTTGGATAACAAACAAAAGTCACAGAACTGCACATTATCACAGAAATCTTCCTCAAAGTATTTCCTCTGACATTCATTAGATTGCAAGTACTTTGGATATTTACTCTCACTTTTATCAGTACAAACGTCAGAGTTTTCAACATGTGAACAATGCATATCACTTGTAAGAAAATAATTTGGAATTGTATAACTAGGGTTTGGGGAAATTCGTCTTTTAGTGGGTCATTTTAAATAAAACCAAGAATGAACGAACATCCTTAGAATTTAAAGTACAAGTTTTTTCTAAAGGGAATTCTCTGACTTCTTCTGCAGATCTCTCCTCCAGAAATCAGGCATATCTGTATGATGACCAAATTTTTCAGTGCCTTTTCCATTGACTCAGAGGTGAACAGTTAGATGGATTAATTCAAAACCCCGTAGTTTGCTGACTAGCACAACAGATTTTTGTTACAAGTTTGATTTCAGTGTTAAGTAAGTAAAATTTTAGCAAATATAAGAAAAACAGCAATGCTTATTTCTGCATAGTACTTGAAATCAACTTCTAATGTCACCATTATTTACTTATTTTTATTTCTGTGTATTTTTACTAAACATGTTCTAAAAATCAACTCACTAAATATTGATTAAATTACTGCCCTTGACAGATATCTATAATTCACTTTTAAATGCTCCTTCCTCCTATAAATGGTTTCTTGTAACTGTCTTGTATTTGTCTTTATAACTACATTTATAACCTAAATTATATTTGGTTTACTTTAGTACTTCACTTAGTGTTCCCAGAGTATGTCCAATTTGGTTTTGATTTCCATCTTCAGACAAGTGAAATTGCACTCTTCAAGTGTTTCTACAGGTTCTTGCAGGAGACAATGACCTGACAAACTCAAGAGTCAGATGTTTATGCTGTAGTTACTGATGTCTGGGTAAAGGAGGAAAAATATTTTCTCATCTGGGCTGAGCATTGTCAATTTGTAAGAGTCACATAATCTTCCAAACTATCTCACTCTGACTTGTGTCACAGTATTTTTATGCTTCTCTATGCCTATCACCGAAACAAAAGTCTTGAGAACAGTGACGGCAAAAATGAGTAACTAGATCTCCTCTGTCTACTTCAGAAATGTTCTCATGCCTCATGTAAAAATCTTCCACTAGCCTCAAGAGAAGAGGCTACAGCGGTGTGCAGGCCCTTTAGCCTGTTCTTCTCTTGGAGAAGTTATATATCTCAGGCAGGAAAAAAACCCACTCTAAGTCACCATTTCTCAGAAGGAATTCCATTATTGACAAGATTTGCGCTGCAATAGAGCGATATCAGGGTTGATTTTTTTTAAGGTTTGGTTATAAGGAATCTTCTTGAAATATCAAGAATTTTCTCCGAGTGCTTTTCAGTTTTAGGTGCAATTTGCCAGATCTTTGGCATGATTATATTGATACTAAAAGGTGTCAGACTTCAAGGGCTTTTGATATTTCAGGACTCCTTCTTATTCAAGGTGTAGGTGATCTGTTGACAATAAGTCCACAGGGTGCAACATGGTATTTTCCTGTTTCTCACATAATGATTTAAAAGGAAGACCCCAAGTCATGATCTTTATTTTAAACTCAGTCAGGACCCTTAATCACTTATTGAGAATGTGGTTGGAAAAGGACAGACTATAAAAAGAATAAAAAAGGAGTTAAATGAGGACTTGGCCCAGAGAATACAGGAGAAAAAAAAATAAAGTGAAGCAAAACCAAAGCCTCCATCCAATTCCTAGACAAAGCTACTGAGAAAGTTGTGATTGGTCGCTATGGCAACAGATTTTTAAATGGAAATAAAATGCTATTCATACTGCAGGCACATTTTTCTATACAGATCTAGTAAATTAACTCAGATCTCATTAAAGTGAATATAATTTTACAGTAAGTATTCTATATAGTGTTGGAAACAGCAATACACAGAAAAACAAAATATAAATAGCAATAAAATGTTGATGTTTTTACCACATTACTGGTTCAGTCATTCAGAGGCTCAGGAGGTAAATGGTAACATTAGTTATTTTTTTCCTCAGGGAATATTTTAATAAGTGGTGTAAATCAAGGCAACTGTAAGCTTAAATGAGAAATATTTGCTGTTGTTTTCTTTGCTTTTATATTAATGGACTCGAGATGGTGAATAAACACATTAAGCCCCATTCTGTGATGCAAGAATTTGTTCATGCGGCCTCCACTCTCTGGAAGAGATTCACTTCTCACCCCCTTTGCTCTGCATCCCTCACAACAGCAGCAAAGCCAAACCAGCCTTGAATCATTCATGCACATTTTGGATGTCTGTCAATAAGAGCTGGAATTCCTGCAGTTGGACCAAAATTTGTCCAGTCCAGAAGAAATAAAACCAGCACCTAATACAATGTGCACATCCTGACTTAGATTAACACAGCTATATCTTCACATCTGCACCTATGAACTAAGTTGCGTAATGGGAAGGTAGATGGCAATACTCCGAAGGAACAAGACTAACAGGTTATGTTGCCTAGAAATGTAGCAAGAGACACTGTGTATCAGTGACTGATTTGTAGGAAAGAATGGGAAGCCCCGGCAACAGAAGAGATTGAAAACATTCATCTAAACTGCTGGTACAATCCCATAGGCACAGGACTATTATGAAGCCATCTCAGACCTGCACTGTCCCTGCCTCTCTGCTGCCTCCAGCTGTGTTTGTGATGCACTGCTTAATTTGTGATATCTCCTCTTCCCTTTCCACATATTCCACCCTTTCAGCAGATTCTTCCATATGCCTTATTTCAGCATTGCTTCAAATTGAATTCTTCAAAGCAGGGATAGTTTCATTCCCAGGCCAGTAAACACCCAGTTGCTTGGTGGCTGTTCAAAGAATACCAGTACAGCTTCTGCCGAAAACGTTTATATTCCTTCCTATATCAGTATTTTAAACCCAAAATACTGGCATTTTACAGTAGTTTCAAAACTGCAGATCCTTTCACACTTTGGCTGTTTGCCTGTCCTAAAACTCCTGTCGCTTTATTCAATACATATTTAATATCAAACAAATAATTTAATATATAGGAACAGTCTTCTAAACACTGTCTCAGCTCTGCACAAATCTCACTTTGGCAGGCAAGGCAAAAGTTGCTGGGAGAGCGTGATGAGAATGTCTCATTTTCAGCCGACTGCTGCCGGTGCTCCGCCCCAGCCAGGCAGCCCGGCCAAGTAGCAGCAGTGGGTAGGGGAGATGCAGCCGCCTGCAAGGCGCTTTCTATGGGCAATGAATTAATTTTGCTGTGAAGGAACACTTGTCTTTAAAGAACTGCTTCCCACAGGCTTCACTGAAGCCCATAGTCCATGCCTCACTTCATCAGGAGGAAAGAAGTGGTAGAGATACACATTGAAGTTTGCTTGCAAAATCCTTCTGTTTTAAATACTGTCGGATATTCTGACATCAAGCTGCAAAAACTATGAGAAGAACTTTCCACTAAGCATAGACAGTCAGGACTTGTCTTCATCGTGATCTGAAAATACCATCCATCTGATTTTAAATTCTGTGTACATGCATCCTTTGCACAACACTCATGCCTTTTGAATCAAAGAGAACATTTAAGCATTCTGTCTTGGCAACTACTGTATTTGTTTTCACCATATTGTACAACAAGTTCATTTTGAGAATACTTTCTTTAAGACAACAAACTAATAATTACCTTACTAGTAATTTTTGAGAGATTTCTCCTCATTTTAAAACATCCTGAATTCAACAGCTAACGTTCTAACATCAATAGCTAGTCCAACCCTGAGCTTCTGGACATGTAAATAAATACACTAATAGCAGAAACTGGAACAACAGGCAGAAATTAAGGAAATGGATCCCTAAGGCTGAAGTTGGAAATAGCAGGCCTAAAAGCCAAAACAGAACTCGTAAAAGGATGGACTAAGCTTTTCCATGAAGTCTTCCAACGAGAAGCTTCATGAGAACAAAATTCTGGATTGTTGACATCAACTTTTGATTTTGTAAAATGTGTGCACCTTAAGGTTTAAGCATCTCACTTGCTCCATATTTCTAAATTATACTCGCATTACCAAAAACCATAAGGCTCCAGCTCTCCTAGACATGGGTGGAAAATTTCCAGCTCCTTTGAGTTTTGACTTCCAGTGACTTGGGGACTTTATGTCTAAATGTCTTTGATGATCTATTTTCATCCCTATCAAATGAAACAAGAGTGAAAAAACACACCAAAGAACAAGAGAAGGATTCCAAACTAATGGTACTGAGAAGTTTTCAGGTTAACCAACCACAGGGATGAATTTACAGAGAGGATTTTTCTCAAAAGATGATTTACAGTTGAGCACCTGGAGAAGATAGTTTGCATTTGGCACAGCAAAAGAGCTTTTCTCCTAATAAGAAACAAAGCAAGAAGCGTAGGGAAGATTTATGTAATCTTCACACTCAGAATCAACATCCTGGAAAAAGAAAATCAGGTAAAATATAATGATGGCTAAAGCAGGCAGAAAGATGTACAGAAGTGAAAAAAAATCAATATTAATATTAGTAAAAAAAAAAATGTGTGAAATGAGTAAGTAAGAGGGCTGTACTTAATACATCTTGGGAACTGAGAGCTGTCAAGAAGCACAAAAGGGATGTAGAAAGCAACATTTCCCATGGAGTGGGCAGCAGTGTGGCAGACTTGGTCTGATGCTGCAGATGCTGTGAGGGCCAGGGCAGAACGAGGGGGTTGTGATCACTACTGCACCAGTATTTCTACAAGCATGCACTGTTCAGAAGAGATCAAGGTGTGGGATTAACTCCAGGATCTGATTTTTGCTTCAGGCCCACGGATCTGACATTCAATACACTTCCCTCAAGATGTAAGGCTTCAGAACAGAACAGACTTCTTCACAGGGAGGCTGTGTTGCTGCTGCTGAAGCAATGAGCTTTAGCCAGCCGCCTGCAGAAGGAGGGGATGGCAGAGCTGAAACCTCGCTAACCAGATGTGCTGAGACACTGCTGCAAGCAGCCCCCTCTGTAACTAGGGAGGAGAGAACATTTGTAATGACACCCGTGCGGGCGACCCTGCATCTATTGCTGACCTCTGTCGGCAACCCAGCGGCACTGCTGCTGGGACAGAGGTGCTGCAGAGCAGGCTGGCTGGGGTCTGCAACGGAGCTGCCAGGACGTTCAGCATCACAGCTAGAAACAGCTCTATGGCTCCGCTTGCATCACCACTATTCCTTGAGGAGCATTTCTCCTTTTGCTGGCTTCCTGTCTGCCCTAGAGAGGAGTTCAGGATGTTGGCTTTCACCTCCAAAACTGCTGTGAGTTATGTAGCTGCTTTACATCAGCGAGTGCCAGTGGAGAGGATTTGGCTCCTGAGGAATCATGCTCTACACAGCCTGCTAGTACATCTCTTCTCATTTTCTGCTTAAGCCTGTCTTTGTCTTCTTGTGAGCAGTGCCAAATCTGATTTTCATAAATACTCCTGTGAGACCAATCATCCTTCTCATAATACCACTCCAATGCTGCTTTGCACTCACCTTCAGGCAGCTTTCTCCTGCTCAGTTCTGCTGCTTGATGCCTAATAAAGGTTCAAATCAGTGGAAATATATCCCTTGACTTCAGTGGGCTTTAGAATCAGCCTGTGATAATGCTGGGCGTGGTCACCAGCAGCCCTGTCCGAAGCCGGGAACAACAGTCCCATCACCTGTAGTGGGAAGCTGAGTGCATCTCAAGAGGTTGTCGGCTCTTCCCTTGTGTGAACCTTCACACCTGGTTTTTCTGACCTGCTGTAACCACTTATGAAGGGCAGATCCAGCCTGTTTGCCCGAGGTGCAGGTGTTCGTGTGCCTGTGGCTTGTCCTGTGTTGTGTGGCACTGCCTGGAGCAGAAGGAAAGCTTGGGGGCAAGATTGTCTCCCTGGGAAAAACATGGTTTTGCATTAGATCTGGAATTTAGGCAATTGATTCTAAATGTGGAAACCATGGATTTTTTAGTGGATATAGTGTGTGAATGCATAGTGCCCATGACAGTGGTCTCAACCTATAAACATCATAAATGCAACAACTAATTTATTTAACCAAGGGATAAGTTATTGTTTCACAGTAAAATGTTCCGACTACTTGGCAATCTTGGGACTTGGATGACATCAGTGCTGACTTGCGGAATCAAACTGCCACCTTGTGGTATGGTGAGGGAGAATTCTGCAGAAGATCAAAAAGCAAAAATACAGATGCACAGTAAAAACTGGACCCTTTGTTCCCCTCCCTGACTTATAGTACTTAAGTAATTTTATATATGTTTTGATTATAATTCAGAAATTCTAACTCTTTCTGACTGTCAATTTAAAATATAAAACCATTTCCTCATTCTCATGTGTAATTGTACTGAAACAACCAGTGCACTCATGAGAGTATTTTTTTCCAAGATTAGACCCAAATGCTGCCTACAAGAAAACACTAACTATAAATGCTATAGGTATCTATAATTGTTTCCTTTCCCTCTTTTAAGCTTAATAATACTAAAAAAATCCTGTGAGAGTCAGAGCAGGGCCACAAATTGCTGAAGGTGAGCGAGCTGAGGTGCTTTTCCCCGTGTATGCTCTTGGAACATGACGGATGTAAGGTAAGGTAATTTTAATCAGCTTTCTCTTTCACTGTGAGCTAAGCCATCACAAATTACCTCACCTTGCTTGTCAGCCAAGATCAGCAGATGAGCAGTAATATATTACAACAACATGCTTCTACATCTCAACCTTCAAGCAGCAGACCAGAATGTGATGTACCACCACAACCCTTTCAGCTACATTGAATGTCCTATAGTTATATATAATGCTATTTATGGAAGATCAAATTGAAAGTGTAGCTGAGGTGAACAATTGATTCCAGCCACATATCAGTGCTTGACTTTCCAGGAATATAGATGTTTAAATAAAAAAAAAAAAAAAAGAAGGAGTTGCAGGTAACAAGAAACCTGTAAGATCTGGAGTTGATATCTTGTCCCTCTCCTCACACCAGACAAGCATCAACACTTTTTTTAAAGCCTAGAGTCATCCACTACTGAAAGCAACAAAGAGGGAGGCAATCCTGCAGGAGGGAGTGTAAATGTATGGAAATGCTGACACTCCTCTTAAACAAGAAAGACTCAGATGAGCTGCTTGGGACCTGCAACACCTGTTTTCCTTCCCACTGTGTCTATACAATGTGCACAACTTCAGGGAATTAGCTTTTTTAAAGTATTCTTGGTCCAAAAGTACATAGGTAGAAGGAACTCACAAATCTCATAGCTCTCCATGAACTGCTGTCCTGTAAAAGTGTTGTTGAGCACTACTTCTAGGAGAGAGCTGGTAAGCATTCCCATGGACAGCAGTCCTGCAGGTCGATATAGGGCCGCCTGAGGAGCCTGGCCCTTGGAGACCCTATGAGAAGATCATCTGATTTGACTTCCACTGTATCTTGGCTCACATTTCTCCATTGGCAGCCAAACTCACAGGAAATAAAAATAGGAAGCTTTGTTTATATACCTGTTGTGGTAGTGTGCAATTTTTTGGGTGATTTAAATCAAGGGCGAATAGTCATCTTCTACCTGTGGTCTCCTCCAGAAGCCCAAGTAGGTGCAGGAGTGAGCCACTTCCATGTGATGCATGGCAACAGCTCATGCTAGCCACATGTAGGTTTGCATCCTCAGAGCCTTCTGTCAATACAGGGGCAGAACTGGCAAAGACAGCAGGAAAAGGTGGGGAGGGGGCAATGTTCAATGAATGATGGGACTGTGAGAGAGAAGGTCTGAATTTAGATGAAAGGTGAGCAGAAGGAAAAGAGACTATGGACCCATGCTTGCACCTGAGTTAACTCACACCCTATGGTGTGTGAGAACACCCACCACATAACAGGTCTGTATAGCTCTGCAGCTCTGTATAACTCTTCCCATGGGAAGAGTACTTTGGGGATTTCTTAATTTTTTTTTTCTGAATTTCACTAGTTAAAAGTCATCTGCAGGCAGAGCACCACATCCCATTGCAGCCAATAAATCAAGAATGGCAACTCTGAAAGGGAATGTGGGTGCTTCCTCAGCTGAGAAACAACACCCAGAACTAGTGTCTTTTATGGCAGTAGCAGAAGGTAATCAGGTGATTAATGAAGCTTAATGTATATAAAGCCCATGTAAAGAACTCTTATTTTGCTTTCACTGCTAATGTGTCTGTCCTTGCTTTCTTCAAAACAGTGTGGTGATATCTAAGACTGGCATTTCGGTGCCTGAAACACTCCTCATATAAATAGAACAAGCAGATCAGCATGACTGAGTGATAAAATTACCTTCTGGTCTTCAGAAACTTCAGCATGCAACTGTGCCATAGGGACCTCAGAGTACCCCTCTTCACAACACAGATACATTTGGAAATGGATTTGGAGGAGACATACAAAGAGGGAGAGAATACAGAGGGAAAAATTACTCGAGCTGCAGCTGCTAAGTTGGTGAAAAAAGCTTTTCTTGAAGCCTTGAAGTCTAATGACTTTGAAACACTGGAAGAGCTCTTGAGCCAAAAGAAAATAGATGTGGACACAGTGTTTGAGGTTGAAGATGAAAACCTGATTCTGGCATCCTACAAACAAGGTAAATGTGACAGCATTCACCAATCAGGAAATAGGTGGGTTTGAGTGATTTTCAAGTAACTGTGGCCTTTTATCTCTTCTGAAGCTGCAGCATAAATGGATTCATAGGCAGTAATGTCTCAGTAGGGTCATATGGCCATGGTCACTGTAGTAGGGGAGCCAGCTGTACCTGCTGGGCTTGATGTAAGACAGGCCAGAGCACAGCTTGAGCCTCCATGGTGCAAGGGAGTCCAGAAAGAGGAGTCCTTTACCATTTCCTCACAGAGAACCCAGGTGCAAAGCCAAGAATAGATATATGCAGGCTAAGTAAGGTATATGTACTACTTGCATGAACCCATTCACATATTCAGTCTATTTAGAAACATAAAATATTCCTTCTCTTCCATTTTCAATTCTTCCTAGCTCAGGAGAGCTAAGGAAATCTGTGGAACTTGGTTGTTGCTGGAGGAGAGGGGACTTATTTTTCCAACTGACAGAAAGGGAGGATGTGCCAGTTTATCAAAACAGAAAAATGATCTGGAAAAACCAGGAAAGACATCTGTTTTGGAGTATAGAAAACCCAAACCAATTCTCAGCCAGACACTGGCTGAGTTTCCAAAACCTTACAACTTAAAGCAATAAAACAAGTTTGGTCCTTGCTAAAATCAAAACACTTCATGACCTACTTGCTAACAGACTCTTCATGTGTATTTAGAAAACAGTAATGATCCGTCTCTGCCAAAAGTTAATCATATGTGGAGATAAACACCTCCAGTGCCAGCAGCACAGCAAATGCACTTTCTTTTCTGTGGAGTAAAGATGGGACAATATCCTAACTCTTCTCCTTGTTTGTGTTTACCTCTTATTTAATGATTGGCTCTTGCTCTTTGGATTTCTTCAGGGTGAGGATAATGCAGTAATGGTGCACTTCCCATAGCGACAGTATGTGAACTAAGCCATACAGTGCTGAATATATCTTAAAATACATCTTCTGTCCTCAGCAGTTTAAGATGCATTCTGATTGTGGCTTAAAACTACAGGAATAATGCATAGATTTTTAATCATAGATCATTTGATTGCAAGGAATAACCTGTTTCTTTTGAAGACTCCTTTCTCCAAAAAGTAGAGAAGTAAATGTGTGTATTCACTTTGTCTGAAAGGTAGGAGGCACTCTATCAACTCTCATATAAATTTTACTTTTGTTCTGAATACCAAATTACTGTGACAAGAAAGGGGAATTTCCTTGAGGAGGAAGAGGGGAGAAATTTCCTCCTCACCACCCCATCACTCAGACAGGCTGAGCTTTGCCACAGCCCTAAGTGATGAAATGAACGTGAGATGTCATGGGTGACAAAGTGGCTTTGCTTCCTCTCTTGCAAAGAGGCTGAGAGCTCTCAAAGGCACTGACCTTGCTTGTACCATGTCCTTTTTGTGTTTCTGATCAAAGAAACAGGTAGGCTGAATGAGGTCTCCCATGGAGCCCACATCTGCTTCCTGTTTAGTGCCTGGTCTCTGGCTCCCTGAGGTCAGGGATGTCTGTGGGTTTGGGCAGAGAACATGGAAGATGCTCCCTTGGGATGTATAAGCACAACTCATAGGCAGCAGCACAGGCAAAGGAAAGAAACCGTGGTCTTGGGCAGGAACATTGTGGCTATAAAATGTGATAACTTGGCTTTTAAAGATCACTTTCCTGCTGATAACATATAATTTATGGCTCACATCTGGCCATGAATGTGAGATCCAGCTCTGTGTAGGATAAGCTGGCAGTGCTCCACAGCTCACTGGTAATAAGGGGGAATACCGCATGTAAATTCAGAGAGGGAGGTGATTTAAGAAGCTTGCTCTGCTATATGCATAGACTTTGGGATATAGCCCACCTACTCTGTGCCTGGTTTGAGGGCATATGATGAAAAGGTTGCCTTACCAGAGCTGCCAGTGTAATCTGTATAGTCAGCAGGTTGAGTGTCCTCAGAGGAGGTTGTCACCTGGCTCGGGCACTCCAGTGCCTCAGGGCTGAGTGCTCTTGCCATTCACAGTGTGGGTCCTTTGAGGACTGGGGTTTGATAGTCCCCAGAATCTGCTCCTAGAGGAGATGATGTCTGCAGTTTCTTGCCCCTATCTAAAAATAAACTTGCAATTTAACTAGGAGCAAAGAAAAAACTTAACCAGTTTCTCCCTGCCAAAAGTACTTTCTTTCCTTCTTCCTTCTTTTACTTCTTTCTTTCCTCAACATCTTCTTTCTGTCAAATACAGCACACATGAACACTGTAACAACTGTATCTATACGACACTATGGTTGAAAAACTACGTAAAACTAGAGTCTAAAAAAGGAACATTTGAATTACTTCGAGCTTATTACACATCTTGGATATTTTTTCTGTCTTCAACATGATAGCAGATTTCAACCAGGCATTTGTCCAAGGAGAAAAAGATAAATCAAACCCAGATAATTTTATAGGCACATTCTAGCTAAGATGCAGCTGCTGTATCTAAAAAAAAAAAGAGAGAGAATATGTTGTAGATTTCTCCTGCCCTTTTTCACATTATTATGGTGCTTTACTTTTTTTAAACAAATTATTATAGTAATCACTTCTGAGATTGTATCTGTGGAGTTATTAGTCATGTAGTCCTATTTTGGAGACAACTACTTAAATTTTATTTGGTCTTACACCTGCTTGTAAGTGAACAAAAAAAAAACCCAAAAAACACAAACCAAACAAAAAAACAACAAAAGAATAAATCATTGTGAAATTTTCTGAGAAAAATCCAAACATTTTAGAGCCAAATTTCATGCTAAATTGTCACAGTTTCTATTTAGCTCTTCAATCTAATTTACATCAGCATTCAGTCTCCTCACTCTATGCTCCTCAGGGGCAGTAGTTGACAGGAGGTCTCTGACACAGCTGCAGCAACATTGCCAGGGTTCATCTATCTACAGTGTATCCCAGAAGGTCTGAATCCATCTCCTGACATGCAAGATTATGCCATCTCCTATGCAGAAACAGTAGGATGAGCTGTCTGTTTAGTCACTGTCCTAAGTAAATGATGCTTTCTTATTCTAATGCCACCTTTGTTCAGCTATTGGCAGGCTGAAGAACCCATTTGCCCCATAGTTTTCAGGTCGTGGCATTTCAAGTACTCTGAGAATATTTTTTTTAATTTAATCTACACAAGTCACAATAAAATCTAACAGCTTTTTCCAGAATATGGGAATTCTCTTTCCAAAAGGCAGGCTATTCAGCACACACAGCAAAAGTGCTTAAATGAAAATGAAGTTATGCTTGACAGAATTTTGTGTGCATTGAGATGGTGAAATTACAGTAAATTCTTTCCCCTTCAATTATTCTCAGTAGGTGGATAGTCCAAAGAAAAGCCTTTGCCAAGGCTAGTAACACATTTTGGCTTTCACAGGTTACTGGCTTCCTAGCTACAAATTAAAAATATCCTGGGCAACTGGACTTCATCTGGCTGTCATGTATGGACATCTGGAGAGTCTTTTGGTCCTCCTCAATCACAAAGCTACAATCAACTGCCGGCCCAATGGAAAAGCTGCAATCCACATAGCCTGTGAAGTGGCAAATGTTGAATGTCTCAAGATCCTTTGCAACCATGGAGCTAAGCTGAACTGTTTTTCAATGAGTGGGCAGGCACCCTTGCACTTCTGTACGACACGAACCTCCATACCCTGTGCCCAGCAGCTGGTTTGGAGAGGTAAGATAAAGCTCTAGAGCATCTCTGAGGCATGGACAGAGATGGTGGGCATGGTCTGGGCTTTCTCTTAGGAAACAATTTCTCAAAGTACATATGTATTTATCCCTTCCACCCACAGCTGACCTATGTCTTCATCTCAGACTCCTTTTCCCATCTCTTTGATCAGAGGAAATTTCTCCCATTCAGTTTCCTCACCCTGTTTGTCTTTCCCTTTCCCTGGCCACAGGTCCTTCCTCCAAGATTGTTTCCCATTTTGGCGCTTCCAGCTCACTGCCCAATTAGTCCCTTAACAGAAGAGTTCCTCCGAATCAGGGAGTTTCTATTTCTCTTGGGCATTTTTTCTGTCTTCTTCATCTAAGCTTACTATTGAGCTATTTTCACATGAATAGGCATCTCTCTTATCTTTTTTGTTCAAATTCCCTTGATGTCAGTAAAATTCTCCCAACCACTTCTTTTTTTATTTTTTTTTGGTTTTGGCCTTGAAAAACTGCATCCTTGAAAAACTAGATGAAGTTTTTCATACAATCTCTTCATTTGTCAACAGCCAAACTCCTGCATCTACATAGGGCTTTGAGGAAAAAAAAAAAAAAAAGGGCTATTATACAAGATTTTTGTTTTTCCAAATTAAGGTATATTACCATGCTGGTTAACTGTAATAGATCAAGTTATAAATAGATGCAATTCCTCCATAAATGTATTTGTCAGATACTATTTCCTTTACAGAAGGATGCTGACTCAGGAGATAATAAAAGAAACACGTGAAAGGTACTGGAAAATCAAGCTGTTCAAGTATATAGTTACAAACAGGGAAACTCCCCTATTTATCACACTGTGTAATAGTAAATACATATGCTTTTGGGTTTTTTTCCTACATGTGTTGGTATTGAAGGCTTTTCCTGAGATGCAGAGCCCAAGTATGCTTTGTGGGCAAATCATAAATTAATAACAATATTCCTTTTCTTGTGCTGGAAAAGTACATGTTATTTTGTTTGGTAGAAAGGAAAACTAATGCTGCCAGTTTTATCCTGCCCAAAGCAAACAGTCTTGACAGCAGGAGTTGAATTTGCTGCCACAGAAAAGCTTTAAAATCAAATGTACTCTGATGAAAAACGCAGCATAGGATGAATGCAAGTTAAAGGATGTGTTCTGTAGGTTTTCTCCACACATTCACAACATCGTAATAGTACTTTACAAGCCATCCTTCCTCTCACAGCACTCGGTAAACTCAGATCTCCAGATCTCTCAGCTAAAAGCTGACTTCAAATAAAATGGGAAAAGTCTGGAGCAAAACTTGTCAGGTGTGAACATTCACACAGCAGCACGACACAAGAGCCAAAGCCAAGGTTTCAGTTAATGCTCCGGTTACCAAAGTTTCCGAGATGCAGCTCCCACCTGCCATCTCCACTCAGTTTTGTCACACGGGATCCATTCGGATCACTGTTTTTTGACAACCTCTGGATGGGGCGACTCCCCAGCCCAAGCAGTGCTGACCCCGTGCTTGGTTATCACCTGCGAACTTAGGCTGGCGATGCTTTCTCGGGGACATCGAACACAACCAGCACTCAGCACGGCTTAACCACAAGAGCACTCAGGTTTTCTCGCTCAGAAGTAGCTTCTGATCTCTCTTCCTCCCTCGCAGTCTTTCCACCTCGGTCCTAGTGAGAGGGGCCGGGGCCGCCTCGCTGCTCGGCAGATGGTGCTGTTGCTTCAGCTGCAGCAGCCGCTCAGCACGATCGAGGCGGGCGGACCCGACTCTTTCTCTTCCAGTTCTTAATTTGTAGGAAAAAGCATTTTACACAGAGATTGGGGCCTGCATGCTGCTCCGAAATAGAGTGTTCAGACACGGTCTTCTTCCATCTTGGGGACAGGCTATCACATTTAAAGCTGGATCCAAGAATCCGAAGTTTCCCTGGAGGTTTAAGAAATGCACGATCCATGCTTTTCGCATTTCCCTGTATGCCGCCTTTCACGTCAGTTGCCTACCCCGATCTTCTCCTTGGGAATGAGGGCTCAATCAGAGAGACGGCCAAAAGAGTGTTTTATTATTATCATTTTTCTCCATCATCTTTTGTTTACAGGAGCAAATGTGAACATAAAAACAAACAACAAAGATGAGGAGACCCCTCTGCATGTCGTTGCACGTTTGGGTGTCCCAGAGCTCGTGGCCTTCTATGTGGAACAAGGAGCACACATTGATGCTCTCAATGCCTACATGGAGACTCCTCTGTCTTGTGCAACCTATTGGGCCCTTCACTATAAGGATCAGATATACAGCCAGGACCACCACCTCATCTGTCGGATGCTTTTAGACTATAAAGCTGAAGTGAATGCTCGTGATGAGGATTTCAAATCACCGCTCCACAAAGCTGCCTGGAACTGTGATCATGTCCTGCTGCACATGCTGCTGGAGGCAGGGGCAGAAGCAAATATCATGGATGTCAATGGCTGTGCACCCCTACAGTATATCATAAAAGTGACATCTGTGCGGCCAGCTGCTCAGCCAGACATCTGCTACCAGCTGCTACTCAATCATGGTGCAGCTAGGATATATCCTTTGCAATTCCACAAGGTTAAGGATGCCTTTGTACAGTAGTGATATGGAGAGAGGTGATGTCTTGAACAGGAATAGCATGAGCGATGCAAACTTCAGGGTCTGGTGGTATCTGGATTTGCTGGAGTCCTGTCAATATGGGCCCAGAATGTGTGAAACATTGCGAGCTGATTTATTGTAAGAGTGGTATCATTTAAGTGAAATGAAACTACTGTTGTCCATACCAGACACCAGACATAGATCCCATTTTTGCTTTTAAAAAACCTGAAACACCAAACTCTAAATGATGGTTCAAGCCTAATTTTTCAGAGCAAATTCACCTTCTCATTTCAGAAAGCTTACATGTCTTTGCTAAAGCTGTCTTCATACAGGCTTACCTGAGTTATAAAATTTGCATATTTCATGGTCTCCACCGAAAATTAGAGGTGAGACCACTTCATTCAGTTTGTCACAGCTGACCTTTAGAAATCTATTCAAGTCTATTCAAAACAAAATGCATTTCAATAAAGCTTTTGATTATTCCTAGAAAATGTGAGAATTCAGGGAAAATGCTGGGCCTGGTCTCATAGCTGATTAAAAAAAAAAAAAAAGAGAAGAAAAATAGTTACAGGAGCTCTCCAGAAGAAATTTTAAATGTCTTCAAAGACCACAGCACTAACAGAAGCACCTGACAGTCTTATCATATCAGACAACTAAGTAAGCACGCTGTAGTCAGGACTCACTCTCTCTCATCCAATGCCCTGAGCAACATTTTGTGGTTCCTCCACTGTATATGTAAAGTTTTAACAAGCCAAGCAACCAGAAGCAATTGAATAAAATGCCAACATTTTGGTTGTGCCTTCTTGAGCCCCGGATGAGCAGGCCCTGCCTGTAACAGAACAATCCTTTGTCTCCTAAAGCCCTTTTGAGAGCCAAGTCCAGGGTCTCCTCTTCCTGTCTCTGCCTTTCTCCTGTTGCATGAATTGTGTGTCTCCCCCAAACCAACATTTGCCCATCTATAAGAAATGGAGGGTGATGTTTTGTTTGTGAAAACTTGTGACTGTGTGGGACAAAATTAGTTGAATATGAAATGTTATTCTGTCCTTGTGAGTGACAAAAGACTTAGGTGTTTTTTTCCTATTGAGCTAAATTTACTGGGCAGAACAGCTTTTTAGGGGCCTTGTGTGGCTTTGAAACTTTATTTCTGACCTTTGTTGTCTCCTCGTCTTCTTTCAAATTTTCCTGTTACAATGCATTTTTGATTCATATGGTGGGCTTTTGTTCTGTTTCCGTGGTGCATGACCTGGAACAAGGACTTTGTGTATGGCTTTGCCTGGTGTCAAGTCACTCAGTTCAGCTTTGAACAAGGTATCTCTAGACTTGGGTGATAAAGCTCATCCCAGCTAGACTGCTGTGGGAATCTAAGCCGGTACTTCTGTATGGTTAAACTGGGGTGTGCAGAGGTCCAGTGGGGACTAGCCTGGCGTTTCTTGCTGCACTTGCACAGAATAGTATGGATGGGCCTTGTGTCTTTTGCACGTCCAAATTTATCCTCTCATAATTCTTTGGTTGTATCTCTCAGTTCATTGCACGGTGCCAAGCACCCAGGCTAACCCCAGCTTCTTGGTGGTACTCATGATCTCCATGCATCCTGCCTGCAGGTGCTACAAGCCTGTCATTCCCACCCCAGAGCTGTGGAGGTAGTTGTCAATTCCTATGAACACATCAAATCAACATCCAAGTGGAAAGCTGCCATACCTGAGGATGTCTTTGAGGTAAGGTCTCAGTGATTTATAACTGAGTAAAATCTAAGCTCATTATTTGCATAACCCATATCCAACCATAGGAAAGAAAGAACACTTTTCAAAGAGAAGAATGTCTCAGAGGATTTGGGACTTTCCCATTTAATATCACTCATCTGTCAAAAGCGTATCACTCGCTGAAAAAAGATATATTTTTGAGAAATTTTTATTGCAACATCATCCTTTGGAGGACCTCCTGTCAGCAGTGCTGCAGGAGCTCAGGTGACCCTGCAGTCAGCAAGTGAAAAGGTTCTGGCTGTGACTGGTGTTTCTTCAGATCTGTCAATAGGTGTGTTTACACGTTTTTTAAGTGAGCAAATATTTTTGTCCATATTGCATGGGTATGACTAGGCATCTTTAGGTTCTGTTGCATGGATCAGGTTTCTGTGAAGAGGATGGGTTAGCTGCAAATGCAAGGCAGAATTTAAATGAAAAATAAGAGATTAAAGAGAAAAAGGTGTTGTCAAAATTCAAAATTGTGGGACAAACTACAGGCTTTGACATAATTATCCCTTTAATTCAGAAATCCTCATAGTCTAAATATTCCAGTTAACAATTTAGCGGTTTGTGTTAATACTGGATGTTTGCAAAAATTTAAATTCAGTTCTGAAATGCACTAATATCTGCTATACATTGTCAGCATGTTTAGGCAAATCCACCTGTATTATAATGCAATTATATTGCAATAGAAACTGTGAGATTTTGTTTGGGTCAGATTTGTTCAGAAAGAAAGGAAAAAAGAAATCATTTTGGTGAAAACAAAATGAAAAGTTAAAGATCGGTTTTTGCCTTATTAATAGCAACAACAACAATGATAACAATAATTTTTCTTCAAACAAATATTTTAATTTGAAACTTTGGAACATTCTTATTTGGAAAAGGTCACAGTCAGTCTATTTCTTTGTTGAGGTTTGAATTTTTGTTGTCAAAGCTGAATTTAACATGAAATTGAAGAAATACTTTTGTTAGCACAAATCTCTCCTTTACCATACATAAAGTATAACTTGAAAATACATGGAACCAGATCTGTTAAGCAGCAAGATTATAAAATAA
This sequence comes from Serilophus lunatus, assembly GCA_013399895.1. Classification (NCBI taxonomy): domain Eukaryota; kingdom Metazoa; phylum Chordata; class Aves; order Passeriformes; family Eurylaimidae; genus Serilophus; species Serilophus lunatus. The sequence goes on along the minus strand of VXBA01004367.1, from coordinate 561,449 downwards.
GGACAAGTTACACATAGTCACACATATTTACCATTTGCTTTGGGCTTTTTGAGTATTTTTTGTAAGCATCTGCACTTTTCTGCTCATAGGGACACAATTTTATTTATTCTAGAAGGCCACTGGGGTGACAAAGATACTTCACCATTCACAGCCCCAGAGAACTCACCGGTACCACTGGCATTGTTCTGCCTCACTGCTCTGGTGGTGAAGTTTAGAGGATTATCTTATCCATGTCCACTGACCCTGAGCAGGCTGCAGAATCTGTTCAGACCAGGACTAACACTACAGAGGAACCCCCACCTCAAACAGATGGATATAAGACATACCAAACCTAAAAATCTCATCATTGCCTTTAACCTATCAGTAAACATTTGAGGCAAGCATAAGAATTTTGCGCATGCATTTTGGCTAAACCAAATACCTGGTGCTTGATGTGCCTCCAGGGCACAGGATGGATGGTTGTATTTTTTACCTTTTTCTGCTAAGGGCTGCAGAAAAGCAGAGCAAAGGGGAGGAAGGAAAACAGCCTCATTGCCCTAAAACACACTTGTGGTTTTTTTACAGCGCCACCAGGATTTCTATGACTCTTTGTTCACTGTGTGCAGCAATTCACCACGGTCACTCATGCATTTATGCAGATGTGCTATTCGGGCAATATTGTCTGAACGGTGCCATCGAGGAGTCCCCTTGCTCTCCATCCCTCCGTCCCTGAAGAAATACTTGCTGCTGGAACCAGAAGGAATCATCTACTGAGCCACCACAGAGCAGGCACTGATGTTTGCCTTCCTGAATCCATATGCAGCTGCAGGGTGCTGGAGATCCAGGCACAATCCAGACACAGTCCTTTGCATGTGTTCATTTGCAGGCCAGACTGAAGCTGGACTGGGATTTATCAGCTCTCCTCGGAGTTTCTCTCTTTCACTACACCAAGAAGTCACACCTGCAGGCTGCAGTTTGTGCTGGGGAGGCAGAGCTGGAAAGGCACCCCTCTGCAAAAACACATGAGCACATCCTGCCATGCTTTATTCAGTCTAGCTTAAACAATGATGCTGCTTCCTTCAGTATTTATTCCACTTCTAGATGACATTAGATTCAATCTGAACAATCTCTGATACTGTTTCACTATAATTTTCTTCAGCTGTCATTTTGGGAGTAAAAGCAAAAAAAGAGGACGTTTATTAGAGTCATAGAAATGCTTTCCCAGAAAGAAATGGGCAAACTATTTTGAATTGTGACCACAGAAAAGCTTTCAGTAGTTTCTATATATTCCTGTTGATTCAGTTTCAATATCAGTTCATGTTCACTATACCTGTCTTTATCTTATAAAGCTTTGTCATAATGGTATCTTTTTTAATTGTAAGAAATCTTTCCTTTATCAATCATAGTATGTGAACAGCATTGAAATGCACAACCCAGAAATTTATGAACGTTGATATTCAAGCCTGTGTAGCTTTTAGCACATGCTGTCTTCGTTTACACTCTCACTGTAACTGACGATAAATTTATATCCCAGGGTCTAGAAAGTCAGGTAGAAAACACCCCTGTATTTTTAGGATGGTGTTGGATGTGATGTGGGAAGAATATGAACCCTTTTCTTCATTGGCTGTAAAATGAACCAAGCCTGCTAGCATGGACTGTGAACCTCATCTTTGGCAGCTAAATGCAGATAAGAGGATGTGTTTGCTGGACTATTACAGACCTGCCAGGCCCCTTGATTTGCAGACCCTGTGCTTTTTCACCTGCCAGTACTGGTTTCCTTTACTTCTGGCTGAGATACTTTCTCCAGTCCAGGAAGACAAAAGGCGGGGCAGTGGCAGTTCACACAGCAACTGTCCCACAGCAAGGGTAAGTGTGTGATCTGACCTAGAGTAAACACCATTTTTCTTCCCTTTTTTTAGTTTGATGAAATCCATTTGATCTGTTCCACTTTTTTTAGACCTTGACAATCCTGGGCTCCCTGAAAAGAGAGGTGAGCTGTGCCCACCATCTGAAGTCAGTAACTTTTGACTTCTCATTGCATCTCTGACTACGAAGCTGTCAGCCCTCATCACCATTGCTATCTCTTTGCAAGACAGCCCCAGCCAAACAGGAGCAGCCAAGCAGTTTAAGTGTCTCTGTGTCTCACAAAGTGACAATACCAGCGTTTAAAGAAATGTGCAGATTATTTAGTGGTACAAATAACTTCTCTTTCATCTCAGTTTTCATTAATTAAAGCTTGTATGCTGTGTTAGGAAAGAATCCAATACATGGGTCTGCTTATTTTTAACTAGACATCAGTGGAGATTGCTATTTAGCAGTTTCGCATTCCAGTACAGAATTTCAAACCCAACACAGATTATGAGTAAATGCCTTCTCATGAAGATAAAATTGTAATATAGGTCTCTGTACTTTCCTGAACTGACGAGAGATTTCCATACAGCTGCAGAGATATCTCTATCAGAGACACTACAGTAGTTTACCACCACAGTAGTTTACTGGGGAAAACAATCAGCATCTGGGGCAAGTTGTCTACAGAAAAATCTGCTTGAGGTACCTCCAAGTCAACAGGATTCACTGAATTCTGCATGAAGGAAAACCAGTGAATTTGGATGGATGAAAAAACATAGTTGCTTTTATAGGTGATGTATCTATGTAAGTCAGGCATGAGGAAGAGGATTTGCCAACGGGTTGGGGCAAGAAAATATTTGTTGTTTTCTGAACAGTCTGACAATGGGGCAAGATGGGCAGTCCAGAAGACACAAGTGGATCTAGCTGATTTTATTGGGAATACATCCCCATGCTGGCTGCTTCTGAATGTGAAATTCTGCATCTGGAAGAAGGAGGTTTAAGGCAGAACAATAGCAGTGTTTTCTGACCTGTCATATCCAGGACTCTCTTGCTGAGAGGGAAGAAAAAAGGCTGTCACCACTGTTCCCAAATTTCCTCTGATCCTCCCCCTCTGCAGTGAACATGCTTCATTTTTATTCTATGGGCACCCAGGCTCACTTCCAAGCTTTGTACCAAGCAGGTGCCAGATTATAGCCATTGTGGTATCTGACAGTGAGCACAGTGGGATCAGGCTGATTATAGTCACAGGAATTTGCAAGCTGTTAAAACACTGGAGAACATCCTAATCACAGAAAAAAAGAGACCTGATAGATGAAATTTAATTGCTTCTGTTGCGGGAGTTACAAAGACCAAGAGTAAGCAAACCTTAGTATTTGTTAGTTTTTAGCATTTTTTTTCCTGTCTTACTCTACTTCATTCCCACATACCAGATGGAGTTGCGCATGTGAAGTGTGGGAGTATCTGATAGTAAGATCATCATTTATTAAATTCATGGGATGGCCTGTCTTATTATTCTGACTTGCCCTGCCTTATTATTCTGACTTTATAATTTCAAAGCTGCATCAGATTGGATGACTGCATACGGAAATAATGAGAGACCTCGATACCACAAGTCTGGGCATAGTTGTGACCTAAAAGGATAGAAAATTGTTTGGTGTCTTCTGTGAAATGAGTAGATTGCTTTTTGCCTTTTGGATTCTTAGTAGAAATGTATCCATGTTTGAAACATTTCCACCGCATTCCACATCTTATTAGAATATTTGAAACACAGATGAGCACAAAGAATGCACTATCATTTCCCATTTGCATCTCTCTCCATGACTTCTCAATGGACAGTAGTAAGATTCTAGGTTTTGCTTCTCATGCTTTTTAGGAGGTGTATATGAAGAGATGTCCTTAAGCCACGTGCATTATGGACAAAAAAAGTTCTCCATCTATGGCCATGGGGACACTCTACGCTGAGTGCAGAGCCATAATTCAGCTGCTTATGGAAATACAGACACTCGCTTAGTAAAGTGCTCTTGCAATAATTTTAAACTTAGCCCCTGATATCCGATTGGATCCAGCTTGATTCAAAACTCCAATAATTTATCCATGGAGAGTCTCTAGGTGAAACTGAAGTCTAATACCATTCAGGACTGTATTTCCCTGCAAAAGCATTAAATGTCTACTCATAGGTACAATGGAATAGATACTAGGACAAAAAGAGCTTGTCTGATCTAGCTCTCCAACACTGCTGCCTGTCCTGCTGGCATAATGCCAAGAAGAGCTGCCAAAGACTTCAAAGCATCAACTCAGGACAGGAAGCAGTAAATGGTGACCAGTTCCTGCTCAGCCTTCAGCCAACATTTTTAAAACTTTCACCATTTATCCTGGAGACAGGCTAATTTCCCAGTGCTACTGGTGGCAGTGGTATCAAGACCAGGAGGGTTGCACAAGGCTGAAAGGTGTACTAGGTAGGTCTTCTCTCCACAAAGGGGGCTTTGGATAAGTATCAACTATCCATATACAGACTGGTCCTAGAACATCATGTTTTGTCAATGTGCTCATTACTGGTATAAAATCAGTGCCACCCACCACCACTCCAAAACCAAGCTTCCTAAAGAGAGCCTATAGATTGGCTGAAAGGCAGCATTACTCAGCCTCAGGACCTTCAACACAAGGGGATACTGCTTCCACATCCCTTGCTCTTCTCAAAATAGACTGCATTAATAAGAGTTTGCCTTATAAAGAGGAAAAGATTCAATGCCCAAAGCACAATAAAAAGCATTGGAGCAGGCACATGGCACAGGCAGCCAGGATTCTGTGTTTTTCTGCCCCTAACATTTGAAAAGCCAACAGAGAAAGAGGGTGGGTTGTGGGCCTCCCTTTTCCTGCATGTGAAAATGCACATGTGACATGGCATTGTCACTAGAGCTGCGTGGAGGATGATGAGGCTGTCTGCATTATCTTGTAAGGATCTGGACCAAATCTCATGGCTACAAGAAAGTAGAATGGTGTCAAAATACCCATTTTGATTCTGGCAGCTCTATGTGGGTCTGAGTCCACATTGGCATGTGTGTCCATCAGCACACATGTGCATGTGCAAGGAGACCTGCAGAGATCCCAGTCAAAATCTTTGACCTGGTTTCAATTGGAGTTTTCAACCCAAATCAGGGTATCAGAGCTGAAACCAGTATGTTCCCATAAATGTTTCAGCATCAACGAAATTTTACTTATTCGCAACCACTCACCAACTTGAAAGAAACATTTCTCATCTTTCCATGGGGCAATATCTCACAGCCTACATACCAGTTTTGACAGAATCAAGTTAACTGTTGTGATCATGAATTTCTATAAATCTCCCAGGCTAAGCAAGATAATTTTTGTAAAATTTCAGGAACACAAATATTAAGCAGCAGGGGAAAAGGTCTGGTCTGCCATGAAAAGTGACAGCTTTACTTTTAACTGCAAGCACTGTCGGATCAATTAAAATGATCACAGGGCCTTGGCTCATTCATATTTGAGGAATGTCCTTTGAAAATTCACTAATGCTTCTGGCAGCAGATTTTGCTCATGGGGAATTGCCTTTAAATTAAACAAATAAGCGTTCAGTCTTTAAGATTGAAAGGAAGAGTGAAACAGTCTGGGATGGCCTATGCTATTATATACCTTTATTAAACTCTGAGAAGCCAAAGAGGCATGCCAGGTTTTCAGTGTGCTGGAAGGTTTACAGTACTCTTGAAGGGTTGCTGTTGCTTTCCTGAAACACTACAAGATACAGATGGGCTGGACACACCAATATTTCTACTTACTTTTGTGATATGGTGGCAGAAGTTCCCTGTAGTCCCTAGGGTTTGCACTTCTACTGAATGACAGTGACGAAAATGCTATTAGCAGAGATGTCAAAGCCTAGTTAGCATCTGACACCTTAACCTCCCCAAGTATTATATTAAAGTAGTGGAAAGATCTACCACAGCCTCTGTTTGTAGAATGGCAGGGACCTCTGGTACAGCAGACAAGTGGGTCAGAAAAGATTGCTATATACAGCAACTGTCAGATGAAATCAATTGGCTGCTCAGAAATTTTTCTTGCTGTTTCACCAAATGCATCTTAAGCTTTCTAAGACACAAAGTGGAATAAGATGATGAATATCATGTATTCCAATGACCTGTTTGATTTTAATACACAGTTAACATTTTCTTACCATGTGGCAGCTGTGTGTTGACCTTTACCTTGCACAGGCACCCTATGGAGTGCTGCTAAATTACAATTAAGACATTAGAGACTAAGGATTCTTACACCACTGATGAACTATTCTGTTCTGTTCCTTCAGACTGGGGCTGACTAGGGATGCTGGTATCAGCCTTTTGCCGAATGCCAGAATTACACCATGGTTTAGCTTTGTAACCGTGCAATTGGTATGGCTGCTCAGGCAGTAGCAATTGGCACTGCAATTGGCACTGAATTATTTTATGTCAATAGTAATTGTAAGTGGGGAGTTGCACTGCCTCAGTAGAGCTGTAAGTTTGCTGGCTATTTGTGAGAAGGAAGGGGTTTGAAGCCACACGATTCTGTTCAAGAATAAGGATCTTTAACCAATCTAGATAACCCTACAAAAATCACTAGTTTATTAAGTTAATTCTGTGTGTAATTCTGTGTGTAATTAGGGACTAAGAATAAACCACTGCTAAGGTCTGAAGAAGGTGCAGGAACAAAAGAGCAGAAATACTCACGGGAAATCTGTAATAATGTGCTATGAAAGAGAGGATAGAATTGTGTGCCTTATAAATATATGGCCGTTGATTCACTCGGTATGAAAACACAGACATTGCTAAAGGGCAGGACAGCGAGCTGCCTACAAGCACACAGCAGGCTGGAAAGCACAGGCAAAGAGACATAACTGCAGTCACAGCAAAGCCATTTCATGGCAAAAAGCAATATAGGTATTTTAACATCCATGCATTGGGTGCACTGGTGACACGGCAGGTAAGTGGCTCCAGGCAGGCAGGAGCAAATTGCAGGCAGCACCTGGAACAGACTTAAATGCAGACTCGGACTTTGACGCAGATCCTTCCAGCACTCTGGAAAGGGAGGGAGAGCAGCGGCGTGACCAGCATGGGCGGTTCTTGCTGACTCGATATAAACATGTTTTTAAGCTCCCGGTGCAGCCAGCGGGGAACACACTGTCCCCGTGGGTTCTCTGCCTCTGCCTCGGGAGGCTGCCACAGCAACGGCCAGAGGCACCGCTGCTTCCCGTGGCCTCTGGTCCAGGCTGGAGCAGGCTGTGCTGTATACTCAGACAGTGTTTTGTCCTTAATAAAAAAGGGGAAATAAAAGGATAGAGAGCTGTAAGCAGAACAAAAGATCCAGCAGCTAGCAACTAAATAGCAGCCATGCTTTTCCTGGAAGGTATTTTTAACGTTTATAATTGTTCCCTTCTTATTTCCAGTGCTATTTTGTGTCCTTTTATCTAGCACTAGCTACTGCCTTCTGTTTAAACCAAGCTCTTCATGTCCAAGTATCTGGAGGTCGGCTGACCATAGGAGGCAAGCTTTGCTTTTTTAGGCTCCCAGCCCCAAACGGCTGGAACAATCTTCCAGCCGTATTGAAGCAGGGCCTCACGTTGTTTGGAGTTTGGACACTCTTAAGCCTTTTTGTTTTTTTAAAGTCTCAGCTGTGTAAAATGAACGCAAGTTGTGGCTAGTCACTGTCATGTGCTGTTAAAGTCTGTCCTTCAGTGTACAGACGTGGGCAAACCCCCTTTATCCCAGCTGGGGTCTTGGTGGCCAGAGACACCAGGACAAACTGCCCACTTTGCAGAACAGGGTCACACACCTCAGATACAGTGGTATCTCTGCACTTAGACTTCCCCACGGAGACCTAGGCTTTTGGTCTCACCTTGTTTGAACAGAAAGGCTGAGAGCTGACCTCCCACAGGTCTGAGGTGTCTGGAGCTGTGGAGCTTAAGGTTTTCCAGTATAGGGGCTGCAATGTGTTAGATAAGGGGGATGGGCTGAAGCAAGAGCTGTCAGCCCGTTCAGTGCGTTGAAGTTTGCCATATGTGCATACACATGTTCCTATTGAAAATATCTTGAAGGTCTAAATGTATGTCACATACGTCTCTTCCTCCCCTAGGTGTGGCACTTGATAAATTCTTCCAGCACATGTGCCATCTTGCAGACCACGTGGCAGGGTAATACAGTGAGGCTGGCCTCTTTTCTGATCTTGCACTCTGAAGTAGTTAGAAACGGTTTTGCTTGCTGTCTTCTAGAGACTTTCAGGGGTGTATGTGTCTTTTCTACAGATCAACAGCTCAGATCAGCAGCTCAAACCATTTTTGCTTTGCCCAAAATTCACTGGTGTCAACAGGACACAAATTTCAGTGAACATGGTGTGAGGTCTAAAGATGGATTATTAGTACTCTAATATCTATAATTTACATTGTTTAATATGTTGATTCCAAATAATATTACACTCTTCTATTGATTGGAAAAATTAGCATATCTTAAACAAATGTTACAGAAAAGAGCAGTGAGTTACATCAGCAGTTCTTAGACTTGCTTGTAAACAACCCATGGAACCATCACCTATATTCTGTATACCATAAATATACTCTATTAAAATAAGAACAACTGAATAACTGCTTCTGAACCTATTATAACAACAAAAAAACCCCTTCTACAAATGAAAACAATTTACACAAATATACTGCTATTCGTCTGGAAATGTTTGCACTATTTAAAAAACCCAGACTTTCAAGTGTTAATATACTTTAAAGAAATGCTGAAAGACATATATAGCACCCTTTCATTGTCAACAGCTTTGCTGGTATCTTCTGTTCTTACAAAACAGCTCCCTTCTGAAACAGCATATTGTTGAGGATAAACCTTTTCCCTGAAACTCTCATTTCCTAAGGCAGTGGATTCCTGGGAAGAACTTGGGAAGAGCCACAGTTTTTTCTTGCTCTTTATGACTGCTATAGTGCAGATTTAAAAGGAAGACATATCCTCTCTCTTAACATCAATACTCACAGATGACAAATATCATTCTGCTGCAAGACAAAAGAGAAGGCAAGGACAATTCACTGGAGAAGGATGAAAACATCTCTTTCAGGCAGCCCAGAATACAAATCTCTGTAATATCATTTCCAAGGTTTGCCTGCATCAGTTTATAGCACTCCAGTGGATAGTTTTGCCATTGTTCCAGTTGTTCGTACATGTATATTGTCATGCAAAAGACAGAAGCCTGGGAATATGCAGGAGATGTTATGATTTTTATTTCTTTTCATCAAGAGAACTGATCATCCAGTGGACTTGAAAAATCATCAAAAAGTTTTGAAAGTGTGATGTACCTATGAAGCACAGTTTCCCTCCTTCAGCTACAGAGTAGGCTCAGAGCATGCAGAGCCAGGCATCAGCAGCAGAAGTAGGAAGAAGAAGGGAACAGGAGGGCAAGGTCACGGAGGCAAAGCACATGAAAGGATTTGGACCAGCAGAAGAGTTCTGGGCATCTCCACAAAAAACGTGAAAAATGAAAACTTGAAAATGAAGGTTTCTTCATTGTGTATTTATGTAAGACCTAAGGCAAAGCTGATCAGAAGCAAGGGAAAGTTGTCCAGTTTGATCAGAGAGTTTTATAACAGGCCCTAACTAAGCAGAAACAAGTGCTTCTGTGTCAACACAAACATAGTTTTATGCCTGAGCAAACAGCTTCCTGTGGTCTGTGAAGTAATGACACATACCTGGCAATACCGAGAGTGGTCCAAATCAGCTGATTCACCCCTGCATGAAGGTTGAATTCCACCAGTAATACCCCCTTTGTAAGCAGGGCAGTCACACTGGGTCAGCAATACCTTTTGCAATGCATGTGCTGCATGCCACAGTGGTTGGAGGAGGGGACAAGTAGCCTTGGCAGGTATTCCACCCAGTTTCCCAATTAATTTGTTAAAAATCGACCAGGAGTGTGGTGGACAGTAAAGCTGCTAGGAAGAGAAAAACACTCTAAGGAATAAAAAATCAAAAAAGAGCATCCAGTGCATCTGATTTTCCAGTATGTTTCATTTAACAATCAGCATCAGTCACAGTTAGCTCCTAATTTTCTGTAAAAGGTCCACTCAGTAATTGGTATTTGGGTGTCCCAGGAATAGTAAACATAGCTTAAAGCTCTCTAGCAGAACTGCTGCCCTGGGATGCAGAGTGATGAGCCTATGCTGTCTCCTGTAGTCATATGGCACTAGGACCAGCTCCAAACCCAGACAGATAAGCAATGGCAGTAATGACAAGCTGTGCAGAGGCACCTCCAGGTTGACATAGTTTGTGCTAGCAGCCAATTCATCTGCAATGATCCCATTGTCACTTGCTGCGGGATAAATATTGTCTGGGATTTTCCATTATCTATCCACCCTGACCAGCAATGACATGGCAGTGATATAATTTTGAGCTCAGTATTTCTGGTTTACCACCACCACACAAAACTAGTAAGGGAAGTACTTGAGTCTTTTACCTAAACATTAACTTCTACTGGTATTTTAGAAAGCCAGGAGTGTTTATACAAGGTATTTGCATGAGACTGGCAGGCATGACAAAGGACCTGTGGAGGATCTCTGGTCTTCCACAGTGACAGATGAGACAGGCAGAGGACTAAAGGCTTCCTCATATAGCACCGGGTGTCTATTTTTAGGTAACTGAGTTCGCTGGGGTCAGTTCACAACTGAAGCCATCAAAATACAGGCGCCTACATGTGCCCCAGTCTGTTGAATTCTGCCACTTATGTAGGGTCACTATTCAGACACCAGAAGTAAGTGTCTGCTTCAGAAGAAGCTGATACCTTTCTGGAGTCCTCTGGACATACTGACAGTGGTCATGAGATAGGGAGCTCAGATACCCAAATCACACTCAGCACACACATTGAGTCATGTACACAGTGTCATGATGAGGTGTTGTACTTGGTGTACTGAAACTCATGGCAAGTTGCTCGGTTTTCAGGCCCAGTCCACTAATGTGACAAAGTACAGAAAGCCTAATCTATAAACAGCAATGAAAACAATGACTTTTTTTTTAACTTGATTTTCTTATTTCAGCTCTGCAGACGGGACATATTTAGATTAATGTAACTTAAAGTATGCCTGTCCTAAGCTAGAAATTCTCTGTCGATTTACTGGACGATGCTCTGAACCCCCAAATAGGGGATTGGTGGTTACTTCTCTTGCTGTGTTATCTGTATCACAGTTCTGTCTGGGTTTTCAACTGGACATGGCTCCAGAAAAGCAGCATGAAGCTCTTTCCTTGAGGCTGTCTCCCTCACGCAGCAGGGAATCAGATATATCTTTTCTTTTCTTGCCTTTTCCTGTTAAGGAACTGCAAAGCAAGAGTGACAGGGAAATCTGTGCTAATTCTACACGGGCCAATTTGTTGCACTCTGTTTTTACATTTTTTCATAGCTGCAGAAGGAATGTTAGGAAACTTTGTGAGGAACAGCCTCTGATGTCCCATACATATTTTCCTATTTATATAAAAATCTTACATTAAGAGCCCTCAGGATATTCTCAAGACCCAGGACTGTGTTCCAGCCTCTTGCTCTGCCACCCAACATTCATGATTTCAGGGAAGAATTAATACTGCCCATGGAGCATTTCTGCCCTTTCCTCCCTATAAGGTGAATAGAGAGAAGCAGGACTGACCAAAGCTGCCTATCAGCATGCTCTTTCTCTTTGCTGACTGTGAGAAGGAGCAGCATCTGACAAGGTACTGAATCAGTGCTCTCTTGAATGTCCATGCCAACACAGATGTGCAAAGCCACCTTAGGGCCTGACATACAGGATCAGGACATAGGCATCTAAAATGGTGTTGTCAGTTTTTGGGAAATACAAACCCAAAGATGTTAACCTGTAAGTGTGCCCCTTCCTCTTCACCATCCTCACTCCCAAAAATTAGCTGAGCCGAGGGATCGTAAACTACCAAGTTCTACCTCCCATTTGCAAAAACTGCTCAAGAATTTAAAGGCAGAAAATTCTTGGGGGTTATGCCTGATCATTTCAAGTCATCATTGAAGGGGAAGGGAGAAAAAAGGGAGGAGAAAAAAAAAAGTCTCTTTTTCCAGACCAGTAGTTTCTTATCAAAGGTAGCAAAGCCTGTTCTGTAATAATGCTTTGTGAAGGACGTTATTGCATGCTAAGGGCAAAGTCTGGTGGATTTAAAAACTTGGTTACGTGATAGGAAAAAGATGATAATGAACAACCATGCATCAAGGTTTCAGGGAGATTAATCTGAATGTGTGCCCAAGGCACCAGTCACACAATCAGTGTACACCTTTTAGCTAATGATCTGGAAGAGAAAACTGAGGGTGCTTTGGCATGGTTTCTGTTGACATCAGGAACTTGCCTGTGTAAGGTCCGGATCAGGGGTTAAAGGGTGAAATGCAACATCTGCTTTTCTCTTGTGAAACCAGAACTATTCAGCCATGGGTAAACCTGCTGATGTCAGTGAGCCCCTGATGCGGTTCCAGGCCAGCCCCACAGCACCTGTGCTTTGCTGAACCAGGAGCTGGTGCATGGCATCTGTTACTCAGGGTTTGCGTGGGGGAAAGAGAAAAGAATCACATCTCACCTTCTGGACTGCAGAAGCTTGGCTAGAACTATGGTCTATGCACAGCACGCTGCAGACAGACCTCAGCCTGCTTGGGGCCATGTGCCCCCACATGGAGCTACACATCTTTAGGTAGAAACTGCTGCACTGCAGCATCCCACCTCCCAGGCCTGCTGTGGACAAGGTATAGAATGCCTGTATTTCTTCTTGGAAAAACCTAAGAGGAAACGTGTTAGTCCTGGCTCTGGAAACTGCAGGACAGTAAAGATGATGGGGAAAAGACAATGGGGTTTTTTTGGTCTCCTTTTATTTTCTGTAGTAGCTTATTAAAGTCCCTAATGCGTTTTAGCTCTGGGTTGTTTCTCCCAACAGACCTGGCATACTGATATATGTCAGAGCGGTACATTTCTCTAATTGCAAAATGTAGAAAGTGTACACTATCTGATTCGCTTCCTCAGTGTTACAAGGTAGAAACACCTCGAGGTAAAATCCACTTTAGAAGGGCAAACTTAGCACAAAAGGCTGTCACATGGAGGCTTACAGCCAGACACCCAGTCAGGCTCTCCTTTTTCAGGAGGAAAAGTCTTAACATTCTTCTTACTATCTTCTTAAAATTACAGGAGATGTAGGATGGTACCAGGCCAACACAAGTCTGCCAAATCACCAGTTGTACAGAACTGTTTTGTCATGGTACAATGGTCACTACCATTTTCTTACAAAAGCCAAGTGGCCCATTGATTCAGAGCTGAGACAGGCTTCCATTAAGCGTGAGGAAAAACTTTTTAAATATAGACTCAGTGATGAATGTCTTCTTCTATAAACAAAACAAAAAACTAGTGGTAAATTTTGCTCAGCTTTAAAGAATGTGAAAACTACTTTAGAGCATACATGCACTGTTAAATGATTGCCAGATCTCATCTCTGAACAAGGATAGTGTCCTAATTAGAAAGAGTGAGGTGATGCATAAGGTTGTGCACTGATTTTAGGCTCAATGTAACCTCAACAGATGCAGTATTAAGCATAAGCAGATTAGTTTCACTGTTTTTTCTCCCTGCTGTGTCTGACACAGTATGAAAAACTTTTTTGCTCAACTGCATTTGATAAGACTTCAAAAAAGGTCCCCCAGTTACATTATAACCTGAGAAGTACTTGTTGCACTAGTCTTCTTAGAAAATAAAGATACTAGACAACATGTAAAAGATTTTATTATAAAATTTTAATATCTATATCCAAGTAAAAGACTTAGAAGTACAGCTTTATTTTCAGAATAAAAATGCAGTTAATGCTAGAAAAGGTGCTGTATTATCTAAGTAAGTAGCCCTAATTTGCAGTACTGCAGAAATCTCACATACTCTACACAGTTCTATCTGCATCATGAATGAGTTCTACAACATTGCAGACATTTTTGCAGCACCCATATGCCTCAGCTACTTTGAAATAGAAATTACAGCTCCTGCCTGGAGCAGCTGCAGCTACATTACAGATTTACCATCAAATCACAGCTAATGTTTCTAGCATTAGTGGGTGCAGACAGAAAGGTCTAAATGGCGTTTACTTGACTAGTCATACCTAGGTATGTGTTTGTGACCTTTTATTCCATACAAATATCAACAAATACTAAAATATATTATGGCAGTGAGGCAGCCTTTTCACACCTGTATATTCTAGACAAAAGATACTTCCTTTTTATTACCCATTTCATTCACTGAGCTAAGCTCAAATTCATGATGGGTAACCTTTGATGACTGCAGCTTATTCACCAGGATAAAGACAATCTAGATGCAGTACTAAAGTCATAATGCTCAGTAATTATTACCAAAACATCTAAAGTTAGCCTTTAAAAGAAATGGAGCATATCAAGACACAACTTATTTTTGATTGAGGAATCTATCCCAACAGGACTTCTGAAACACAAAGGTAGTTCCATTTTTCTCTCATTCCTATTAAAAACATTTTAGATTCACAGTGGAGCCTGGAGTAGTTTTCCATTCAACAAATACAAATCTATTATAGAAAACTGTCATACAACTGAGCAGGATGCTTTACTGTACTTGCAGCTTCTTGCAAAGGATCACAAACTTAAGATAATATGCCAATTAGTAAAAAAAGGTTCAAGTAATATTATACAGCCTTGATGAACTTTTGACTGGCCAGTTTAATGTTAGGTTCACTTTGTTTACAAAAGTGAAAACACACAAAGATAGGTAAGGAAGAAGCCTGTTGAGAATGGAATATTTTCCCAGCAGCTCTCTCTCACTGGCATTGTTCTTGTGAGAATTCCCTCTATTTTGCTGTTCATAAAAGCTATTCCATCATTTGCAGTGTTGCTCGCATTACGAAACATCATTTCCTAAGCCCTTTCCATTGCACTGACCAATTCTTAAAATAAACTTCTAGTTCCAACATCACTCTTGAAAACCTTTTAAAGAGGCTTTTAAACCTTCTAATGAGACTTTCAGTGCTCATCACAGCTTTCAGGGTATAGATTCCTCATGTACCTCTTTGAGCTAGTGTGGTTCAATACAAATTTGGCAGATTTTGGTTTAGTGCACTGAGCCACTAATCTTCCAACAGCACAACAAAAATAAACCACAAGACCGTGTTTTAAACACACTGTCTCTCACAACATGCTTACACTACACCACCAAAACCTTTCCGTTCAACCTGTTTGTCTGACTTCAGTTCTTGGAAAATCCTGACTTGCTAGGTACATTCTCTGCAGAGTACAGGGATGTAGGCTAGATATATTCTAACCTTAGAGCTGTTATAACCAAGTAGCTTTCCATTTCTTTCCAGTAGCCTTCTAAAATACTCTGATTTTCTTCTTCACTACTTTATGCATAGAAGTATTACTTGGCTGGTTTGCCATGAACAGCATAACATAAAAAAACCTAGCAATGTAACTCACAGAGCAAAGTATTATTTCTGGAATACTTTATTTTTGTAATGGGAGTTCCCTGTATATGGAAAACACTTTTTTACCTCCCAGGCCTCCCTCTGTTCCAGTCAGGCTGTATTTGAATGCCATTTGTATCTTGCTACAAGACTGCCTGCCATATTAAGTGGGATCTTTTCCGAATGTTAAAAATATAGCTTTAAAGTACAAGTGTTATCTACCTACCTGAGAAGTTCTGTAATAAGATAAACTGCTGATAATTATTCTAGGACAAAAATATGCATCAGCATAACTGACAAATATCAGTATTCAGAATTCAAGCATTAAACAGGACTCAAAAATTGCACACTTCCACCATACCAAGTCTTTGATCCTAAGAAAAAAAATACTCTGGTTTTTCTCTATATACAGTTCTTTAAAGACATATGTGCTCCTATGTTCCTCATCCTGAGGACCATAGCAAGATTTCACAATCAGTGCATAGAGTCTTGGTTAAAATAGCCTTTATCTTCTTTCTCCTCTGTCAGTCCTGAGACTTGCTTGTTTGAAGGTAGATTAATACTTCCAAACGCTGCTCTTTTTGAGAGGTCAGCTTGATCCCCTTGGGTGCCTGGATACCAATTTCTCTTCAGAAAGCTGCACTCTGTTTTGATAAATTCTTTGGGTCTCTACTTGGGATACACCAGTCATCTGCCTCTGAGGTAGCTTGGTAATGCTTGGAAGCTGATTTATTAAAAACTGGGAGCTTCTCTACTGATTCTGTTGATAAGGCCTAAAAGTCAAGAAGGAAGAAGTTACTTGGTTTCTACCTCTCAGTAATGCCACTTTGCAAAAATTCATGCAGTATGCTTAAAGTGTTAAGACAATGGCACTACAAAACAAACTTATTTACAGATATTTCTACAATAGATAGTAGTTTATGTGCTTCAGTATCTATGCTTGCTTTGGATATTTATGCCCTTTTATAGGCCTTAAGCATTACCCACTAACATGTTTTCAAAACAGTCCAGGAATGCCTGGGAAGAGATCTTTGATTTACAAAATCCTAGAGAAAATTTAAAATACATATTTGCCCTACTTCACTATTTTCCAGCGAACAAGAACATTCCTATTCCATTGGTAAATTGTTAAATAGAAATATTATATATATATATATATATACACACACACACGCACAGCTGAACTGTCTCTTCCTTTTGCACTGCTGCTCTGGCTGTGCTTCAATGTGCTTGGAACTATGTTTTCAGTTTACTAGAAGAATTCAAAACAAGTTTTTCCTGTCAATAAGCACACAAAGTAGAAAAGAACAAGTAGTCCGGTTTGCAAGTTACTTGTAAAAACAGCAGTGCATGTTAAACATCTGATGTTCAATGTTACTGATATCTAAATCCCATATATGGCTCTCATACATGGCAGCTGTTGAATGGCACCAGTTTAAGGATTTAGTTTATGTGGACTTTCTGGTTGCCAGAGTAAAGAAGTCAGATCTGTAGCTCACACTCTGACTTCATTCTCTTCCAGTACTTTGTGTGTCATGAACAAGTAGAGAATAACTTAACAATATGGAAACTAACAGGGCTCTCACTAGCAATTTGTCAAGTAGACTACTTAAAGCCAAGTGACCTTTTTAATTCTAGATACCAGTTACTAAATCTTACTGGTTATTTGCTTAGAAAAAAAAGAAAAATAAACTCTCTGCTCATGAGTAGCTCACCTTAAAATGATACTGAGTAGTTACCTCATTGCATTAATGCTAATTATCTCTTACTTAACTAAATCAAAATACATACCTTCAAGTAGATAATAGCATCTGTTCCATAACCACATATGGAATAGAGATTTAGATCTCCTTGGAAGTATTTAGCATACAGACGTGAAATTGGCAAGCCATATCCAAAGCCAGCCTAAAAACAAAGTACAAGATAAAATTCTTTTTTTTTTTTTTACTAGCTCTTATGGCTTAAAAAGCTGGAAAGTCTTCAGGGGTTTTAAACTTCTAAAAGTCCTGTGAAATTCCTCTTCTCTTAAAGCAAACATAAATCTCTAATCAGTTTCATACAGAATACTGAAACTGACCATTAAAAGAAATCCCCACAAAACCAAAAAACTTCCACAGAAGAGGTAGGGTTTATATACATGCCCCACTTTTACACAGTGCATTTCTGTATTGTCCTTTCCCCATTTTTGCTAGTACAGTTTGATTAGTAAAAGGAGCTTGCTAGTGGAAGATAAACAATACTCTAAAAGCCTATTCCAGTTTTTTTTGCCTCCATAAAGACAGTACAGTTTACAATAAATTTGAGGATTGAATGTGAAGTGAAGACCAAGTAAATTAGTGTCATTGGGATGTAAGAAAAAAAGGGAGAGTTTAGATTCAGGTTACAATATTCTTCTTTGTTTACATCTTTAAAAGTGTGTTTTTATCCATTAAGCTGTATATTAAAATGCTTTTTCAGTAAGTGTTAATTCATATTTATGGGCCTCAAAAATCTTTGCATTCCCCACAAAGCAGCAGGGTAGACATAGTGTTTTATTATTAACCCACCAATCTGTCCCACACTTACAGCAACCTTATTAGCAATGAGAGTATTGAAAGTATCTTACAAGAGGAGTATTTCGGGCATCATCCATATCTGGCCTTGGTGCTGTGGAATACATGTAGCTAAACAGCCGCTCAATCTTCCTTACTGGAACACCACCTCCTCTGTCTGAGATCTGATTTAAGAAACAATGAAGTTAACAACCAACACGTACTAGGAAAGGTATTTAAAATGCTGCTATTTGAACACACCTTTACAACAGTCACAAATGCAAAGATTTGTTTTGCAGCGATTTTTCAAATAGATAGTTGTGCTACATGGAGGTTATCAACAGAATGCTTGTGTATCTTTGCTCATGCATAGTATCTTTGATCTGTTGTCAGAGGTCAGAAGATCTTTTAATAGAATTTGCTGCAGCATATGTAACCATAAAGATGACATTAAGTCTGTGTTTCAATAGGCCAACAAAATACCTTGATTGCCAAGTCTTCTTTTCCTAGAACAACTGTCACTTCAATTGGAGAAATGGTTGGACTGTTTTCTTGGAATTCAACAGTTGCCCTCATTGAATTCTATGGAAAATAACATTACCATTATCAGAGATTGTTGAATCCATTCACTTCCAGCCATACCCCCGTTACACAGAGGCTGAGCAGTCACCCTCTATTCCTATCAGACACTTGGCATTTTTGCATAGCAGGAACAGAGGAGGTCTTGCACCTGAAAGTGCCTAAGCATAGCCAAGGCTCTTCTGTGTGTGAAAGATGAACTCAGGGCAAGAACATAATAACTCAGACAATGTAGATTAACTAACATAAGTCCCCTAAAGGCAACAGTTTTTCAGAGAAGAGCAGAGTTCAGCAATTGCTAGAGGCTACCAGATTTCTGCATCCCGTGGTGGCAGCACATAGGTTCAGCCTCATTGGCTACTTCTGGATGTATCATCCAGTCCACAGAAAAGGCACCAGGGCAAACCTGCACTACCAATGTAACCTCTAAAAGCAAACAGCTAGTGGTGGTCACAATCCCACATCCTCCTTTCACTCTCTTTCCCTTACACTATTCCATTTGCCATCACACAAAAGGGTCTAAATGTTGTCTTACAAACTGCAATCATTCCTTTCCCAACTGCCAAAACTATTTCCTCAAATAAGAAAAATTTTGAGATCCTGCTGTCCTACACAAAGCTTTATTACTTCATTCAGATCTAGCCAGAGGTTTTAAATATTGATGCTCCAGCTCAGACTTCCAAGGGAAGAAAAAGAGTTTATACTGACATACCTTAAAGAGCTCAAAAAGCATGTGAAAAAGATGAGATGGAACATATACAATGTTAATTGGCTGTCCTGGAGCTTTTCCTAGAGAAGGTAAAAATACAAACAAGATTTAAAAGGGTGATGAAACTTTTCTGTATTGTACCCAAATTATACAATAAGCAAGCTGCCAAAACAAACCAGAAAATACATCAGGCTTCATTTTTGGTTTCCCCTCCTCCAAAATGGGCAAACAACTTTGTAGTCTAAACACTCCTATGAATGCATAATCACCACTTGTTTAATAACAGTTTCTTTTCAAATAAACAAAAGAAGTATCAAGTTCTTAATTCCCTTTTCTAAATAAAGGGCTTCAAACACTAAGCAGACTCATGAGATCGGACACATGCAGGCAGCTTAGAGCAGAACCAGCATTTCAGTCAGCAGCCCTACTTCCTCACCCCAGATACAGAGCTCCTCTCCAACAGCAGGTTTATCTTACTTTTCTCAAATTCATAAATGGTACCTCAGAAAAATCTAGTGTTTAAGATATCTTCTGTGTTAGAACTCAAATACTAAATGAGATGCCTACAATAGAAGATGAAGAGGAACTAGCTCAAGTCAAGTCAACTGGTACGTGCCATTAAGATGACAGAATTGGAAGCCTTTTGATTCAGTAAGATCGGCAATTTGGCTACTGAAAAAAGACAAAAACTCTCATCTTACCGTTCACTTGAGTAAGTTTCAGTTCTGGAGATGATAAGTAATACTGGTCACACAACAACTTAGAACTTTCATAAGCATCTGAAATATTTAAATAAGTATGTGACATGTAACATCAAACAATGAATTTTTACATTTTAATGCACAGCAAAGTACGGATTTTAACCACATTAGCTGTAGAGGTTTTACGGAGTCTATGACTGTCTCAAGAATGGTAACATTGTGTCCACTGTACACATTAAAAAGTGAGAACAAATGGGCAATTACAGCAGCACGAGCAAAACTCCATAGATTTTGATAATTGTGTAGAACGGATGTATCTGTTATTTATCAGTAGGTAAGACCAATCCCAACACCTTTAACTCCTGCCTCATCGGTCACTTGCTAGGACTTACTTCAACACGTTTTTTACTGCTTCTTTGTATTTTAAATTCCGTCCTATGGAAGCTCATGCTTTGATAGAGTGCTTTCAGCTGTTTCAATATAAGACAGTCATCATCCTATACAACACATGTTGGTTACCTGAACTGCTTGCAATCAGACCTAAATACTGATCGTCATGAAGAAAAGTGTCAAGGATCTGAGAATACCTACCATTCACTACTTCAACAACATCACAGCAAGGATCAATACTTCCAATGTGTCTTGGGTGCCCCGAGCCAGATTTATCATCAAAAAGAAGAGCTGTTTGAGATTAAAATGATACTATACTTAATCTCAAATATTGTATTATTTTAAAAAAGCCTAAAAATTTAGAGTAATGCAATGTGATCACAACATACAATCACATAAAGAGTGTTGTTTATGAGTTACAATGCCATATACTATCAGCAAACTATGTTGAATTTTCTGTAGTTCAACACCTGAAGGTTTTTCAGATATAAAAAAAAATATACCTCTACATATTCCACACAAGACTTATTACAATTAGTCTGTAGTCTAGAAAACAGTCCTCGTTACTTCTTTTAGATTCAGTGTCACACAAGATTATCTGAGGTTATCCAACAGTTTCAACAAATGTTTACATTAACTTGCTATTCATAAAGTTGAAGTTTTTCCTCAGGTAAAAATTTCTACTTACTGTGTTGGTTCATTAGCATGCGGGTGGAAATACGGCTCATGTAAAAACGATCCAAGAAGTACTGGATGTTTTGATTGGTGACAGGATCTACTTTAAAAGTGTCTTTGTATTCAATTATTCCTTGTGCCATTGTAGGAACCACATCATGATGTCTGTTTCGGACTCTAATTAACGTATCTATAAAGCTAGGTTAAAAAAGAGATCTTTTTAGAACATTATTATGAGACTACATAGAGGAAAGCTTTGTATAATGTAATTATCTAATCCAGTTGAGGAACAATTAAATGCTTAACAGCTTTAATATTAAAATACAGTCTACTTTTTCATTCTTTTATAAGTAATTCCTTACTGACCTAAACTAGGAGAGATTGGTATCATCATTAGCCATGTCAAATTCACTGCCTATTTACTCATTTATTTGAGCAGATGAGAAAGTGAGGAAAGGAATGAGATCCCCAGCTGACATCTTGGAAAGAAGTGGGGATGCGACTGCACAGATAATTTTTGTTGATTATTTCTCTTACATGACAGTACGAGAGGCAGTATGACCTTGAAACCAAGCTGCAACTGATCAGATCTACCTGAAATATTGCTGAGCATGATCAGAGATTTAAAGCAGGTTGCTCTATACACAGAGCTTGATGCTAGATTAGCAAATTCAGCTCATGACAGCTGTAAACTGACTATATTGTGAGAAGTTGAATGTGAACTAAAACATTTAAAGAAACAGATGAAAAGCTTACTCAGATAAGACTTTTTGGTCATCTGGCCTTTTCTCATGGAACTCAACCAGCTCCTTCAGGCTTTGGATGTACCTATTGAAAAAGAACACAAGAAATTGATGCTCTTCATTTGGTTTTTCTTAGCCTAGGAACATGACAAATACTTTGCCTTATCTACATCATTACTCTTAACAAAACAGCAAGGTGTTTGAAGTGACTTTGAAGTATCAAAATTCCATCCAACAGAAGAATGACAGATGAACGCTTCTTGTCTAATCCCTAGAAGTTTAAAAAGTCTTGTGTCTGCAATGCAGAAAGGAATCTAAACCTTCTCTTTAAGTATGTAGGATCCCCTTAGAATTCTTGAGAAGAAACACATTTCAAAAGAAGATCCAAATGACAATGCTGATCAAGAAGCCACTTAAGTGAAATTCTTCCAAATCTGATCAGGTTTGGCAGAAGCTCAGTAGTTGAGCCTCTTGTGCTAACGTCTGACAGCCTTGACGCACAGCACAACAGCACAACTGTTTGCTATATTAAGAACAGTTTCTAGATCTCACTCTAATACTTCTGACCTTTATGTCAGTGAGCCTGGCAGATGCTACAACTGTGCCAATAAACAAGGTTAATTCAGATTTAACCACTGCAGGGATTATGTCAATTGAATTCCAAACACCTGCTGCACAGGTCAAGGAAATATACTTTGGAACAGAAGCTTGGTTATTATCCATCAGCGAGAGATCAAAACAAGTACATAGCCTGCTTTCCCATTTTTATGTGGCTCTGAGGGTCTGTAAGGGCTATGTAAAAACAGAACACATTTTCTTCCCTCTCTTCTTAAAGAATAAGGAGTGAGAGTTGCTGTCATACCTATTTCAAACTGTTAAAAAACTCTATTCAAAGACAAAAACCTATTTAATCTATTGAACCTATTTAAAGATACCAATATAACCATGTTGGTTGTCCATATAATTTTACTATGCTAGAAAAGGACAGTGTGCAACAGCTTGCAATTCAGCTTTGACAAAGGAACAGCATTTCTAGTGTACTTTGTTAGGTTTTCTATAAGTCTGCAACAACAAAGTAGTAAAAGTTATGTCACTTTACAGGTTGAATTCTGGTAGTTTATACTCACCAGCTTTTTACTAATTGTACTGATGGAGTGCCCAGTAATTTATCAGGAAGAAGATCAATTTCTCTCAGTATGTTTGCAAACCTCACAGGAAGTTCTTGTCGCAAAAATGTAAAAGAAGTTCTCTCACATCCATTAGTTGAGCCTGTGAATAAAACCAAAACAAAGGTTTTGTTTAAGGAAGTTTCAAGATGAAACTACAAATTGCTCTCTTCCCAGAGACTTCAGGACTTTGTTTACACGACGGCAAGACACAGCGTGTTCCTGGGAGGAATAGTTGGACCGTTTCCATCTAGACTCGGGAGTTACCCTGTAAGAACCATTCCAGCCTCTGTAAACACAAGCGTCTTCATGGTGACGCCTGGCAGTGCCGTGTGCGCACGGCCACAGCGGCCGGACCCGCACCGGGATCTGGGGACAGCGCGTTCAAGGCGCAGCCCGATACCGGGCACAAACAAGCCATTCGCCTCTCTCGGCCCTGCACCCCCCGAGCACCGCCGGAACAGCTCCGACCGAGGCACTCGCAGGTCACCACCGCCGGCACCTGTCCGGGGTCGGTCCCCTGAGGCGACCTCCCCTCCGCCGCCACCCCCGCGGGGCGGCCGGGCCGGGTGGCGGCAGCGACTTCAGCGCGGGCCGAGCCCCGACCCCTCCGGGCGGCGATCGCCGCCTCCTCCCGCCCGCC